>JASMQC010000047.1:0-283344 GCA_031305395.1 Phytophthora citrophthora
GGAATTGAACATGAGATTCTGCTCAAACCGGGTACTACTCCGATCTCAGTAAAGCAGTGGCGCCAAAGTCCTGATCAACGAAAAACGATCCAGGAGTGGACCAAAGAGAGTTCAAGCGGGCATCATTCGGTTCAAGCGGGCATCATTCGACCAAGTACGTCATCGTTTTGCGCTCCGACTTTCTGTGTGAAGAAACCTGTCGGATGGCGCATTGTGCACGACTATCGCCAATTGAACTTGGCTACGATTTTGCCTGCTATCCCAATGCCTCGCAAAGAAACCTTCGACGCGATGGCCGGTAGCTACTGGTACTCGTGCATGGATCTACTCTGGGGATATTACCAAGTTAAGCTACGTGAAGCAGACATACCATTCACGGCGTTTTCAACCCCAGACGGACTTTTTGAATATCTCGTCACGCCCATGGGACTCAGTGGTAGTCCGGGAACCTTTAATCGTTTACTCCAGAAGGTTTTCAGGGATTTGAACGATGTGATGCGGATTTACTTCGATGACATCTACGTGTACACGAGCAGTGAAGATGTGAACGAACATATCAACGCATTGGACAGAGTACTCAAACGATGTGAGGAGCAGAAGCTCTACATCAAACTGTCCAAATGCCAATTTTGCGTGGATGAGATTCCATGTTTAGGCGATTTTGTCGGACGCAATGGCGTTCGGATGGATCCTGACAAGATCAAGATTATCGCCCAGTGGCCTGTCCCAAAGACCAAGAAGCAGATGGAGAGCTTCCTGGGGACTACAGTCTACGTTTCGAGATTCTGCAAGGACTTTGCCCAGTTTGCAGGCCCTTTGCATGAATGTATCAAGGGAAAACGGTCTCGAGATGCTATCGAACTCGATGAGAACCAACTAAAGTGTTTTGACGAGCTGAAGAAGCGCTTGTCATCACCTCCGGTTCTCAGTCTTCCAGACTTCTCGAAACCTTTCGGTAGTCGGATGGATGCCTCAAATTTTGCTATTGGGGGAGTCTTGTTTCAAAAGGAGGGAGAGTTGGAACATCCAATCGCCTTTACTGGCCGAAAGATGAAGTCTGCGGAGCTGAACTATCCTGTGCGCGAACAGGAGTTACTCGCGATTATGCATGCACTGAAGACATGGCGTGTATACCTACTCGACAAGCCATTCATGGTAGAAACGGATCACAAGAGCATCGAGATGATTCTTACGCAGAAAACAACGAATCGACGCATTGCGCGGTGGTTTAATGAACTTGCGGAGTTTCAACCCATGTTTAAGTGGATTCCAGGTGAGACAAATGTAGTCGCAGATGCGATGTCGAGAAACCCAGAGTTCGAGCACAAGGCGGCTCAAGTGAGCTTGAAAGAACTTCTTGACACGGCTCAAAATCGTGAAATTGTGGCAACCATGGTCGCGAACAATATGACTGTGGCACAGACCGCACAGAAGATGTACTCGTGGAACAAGGACTTGCAAGGTATTGTCAAGAAACTAAAGCTAGGAGACAAGGTTCCGCATTACTCGCTAAATCATGGCGTGCTGTATTATCAGACGCGTGAAGATGAGAGTCCGAGATTGTACATTCCCGATGACGAAGATCTGAAGAATCGAGTCATTTGCGAGAACCACGACGCAGTGACAGCGTCATCCAGGGTTCTACAAGACCTATGTCGCAGTACGGGAGAAGTACTATTGGCCTAAGATGATGAAGTACATCCGACGCTATGTGAACACTTGTGAAATGTGTCAGCGCAACAAGGCGAGGCAGACGAAGCCTCCGGGATTACTTCAACCGCTAGAGATACCTCGGTGTAGATGGGTCGACATTTCGATGGATTTCGTTGTGTCTCTACCTCCCAGCAAGGATGGCTCGAATGCTATCATGGTCATCGTGGATCGATTGACCAAGCGTGCAAAGTTTATTGCTACGCAGACGACAGACAGCGCAGAGGATACTGCGAATGTTTTCATGAAGAGTTATGTAAGAGATCATGGGCCTTCCGAAGACGATTGTGTCTGATCGTGACTCCAAATTTACGTCCAAGTTTTGGCAGGCTGTTATCACCGCTATGGGAACGCAACACAACCTGTCATCGGCATTTAGACCGCAGACGGATGGACAAACGGAACGTACAAACCGTTTTATCGGAGATTATCTCCGAGGAGTCATCAACCCAGCCCAGAATGATTGGGATGAGTTTCTTCATTTGGCAGAATTCGCCTACAATCGGAGATTGCATGCTACGATTGGCATGTCACCATTTGAAGCGGATCTTGGGTATATTCCATACATGCCCGATGATATAGCGTCGGATCCGGAGTTCAAGAAGTTGGAGAAAGCAGCAAAAGAGTTTCTTCTCCGACAAGAAGTCTTCCTCAAGGTCGCACAAGACCGTATGAGTGAAGCTCAGGAGCGCATGAAGCATTATTACGACAGGAACAGACTTGTCCAAGACTTCAACATTGGCGACATGGTGCTACTAGATGGAAAGAATTTGGATATCCGTCATAAAGGGTACGCACAATCGAAGAAATTAGCTCCGAGATTCATTGGACCATTCCCGGTCCAGAAGAAGGTGTCTCGTGACTCGTATGGGTTGGGATTATCGAAGAACCTGAAGTTGTATCCAGTTTTCCATACGTCACTGTTGAAGCCGTACCGCAAAGATCAGAAGCGCAGGCAAAAGGTGAACAAGGTTGTGCTAGCCGACGGAACAGAAGGGCAACTGGTTGAAGCTGTGATTAACCACCGTAAGTACAAAGGGAAAACACAGTACAAAATTTGGTGGCTTGGTGAAACCAAGAAGGACGCAACGTGGGAACCAGTGGAAAACCTGAAACAAATACCAGGCCTCATCGACCTTTATTGGAATCCAAGAAGATAAAGAAGCCCCTTTAAGTGGTGGCGCTTTCTCGAAAGGAGGTCATGTGACGTAGTGGTTCAACAGCCACTACGCCAAGAATTTAAGATCAGCTGTCCGGATTATTCTGGCTCAGCTTAATCTTGAATTTTGTGTTTTCATATGTCAACGAATCTATTGGCTCTAAGTGGTTGCAGTTGCCACTTCAACATTTCTTACGCGACTTTTATTGGATGTAAATCCTAAGGATCGGCAACATTCAAGTTTCCATCCGGACATTTTGATTATGGGACGCTATGGGAAAATTCTGGTTCAGCCACGACGAGACTTCGTAGGATTTCATTGGTAAAGAAAGATAACAGCAGGATATGAGAAAGATAGTTTTTAGGATAGGACCTGGATTCTCGGGTGCGTGTCTAGTCACCTAGGATCGTTGGTTGCGAGGCAACTACTAGCTAGCACCAACAAAACTAACTTAATCAATCACTTCTCAATTTCCAATCTTCTGTTCAAGTCAACTTCCCCGCAAGACCTCGACCGCAGCGCCGACGCTGCCAGCTCCGACCCGACTCCGACTCCGCCTTCGCTATCGACCCCGACTCTCTTCGTCAAGGCCGCCAACGACTGCTTCCTCCGTTTGGCTGGCCTCCTCAAGAACGTCACAATGAGACCATCAAGGCTGCGTACAAGAACTTCGTCAAGACATTCGTAGAACGCTACGCGAATGAGGAGACAATCATGGCCTGGGAGGTGTGTAACGAGTGTCGTTGTACCGGTTCTGGAACGCTGGAGGAGTCGGGCAACTGTAACACGTCAACGCTCACGAAGTGGATGACCGAGATGTCTGCGGTGCGTTTTAATCTCCATATCCTACGACTTGGTCTACGACGCTGGACTCGGTACTACGTAGACGGGGTACTACGTAACCTCTTTTTCGGTGTGTGTGTGTGTGTGTGTTTTGCAGTACATCAAGACGCTGGACTCGAACCATCTTGTGGCGTCTGGAAGCGAGGGTTTCTTGAATACGGACAAGAACGCGTATCCGTACTCTGGTCCATCGGGTGTCGACTTTGACGCTAACTTGGCCATTGGCAGTATCGACTATGGTGCTTACCACGCGTACCCGGACTCGTGGGGCGTTGAGACGTCTAAGGCCGAGGCGTGGGGTGTAAAGTGGATTGACGACCACGTCGCGTCGGGCAAGAAGGCCGGAAAGCCTGTCGTGCTGGAAGAATACGGTGACAAATCTCAGAACGCCAAGGTCTACAGCACTTGGATCGATGCGGTTTATGCCAGGGAATCGAACATGCAGTACTGGGATTTCGGTCTCGCGTCGTTGAAGAACTACAAAGATGGCTACACCCTGTACACGGACGAGCTTTCAAGACCGCCATTGTTCCTGCCGCGAAGAAGTTCAAGGCGCGCGGAGGGCGTCCAATTAGAGCGCTTGTCGCGAAGATCCGTCGACTATAGTTGCATACGGGTAGCGTAGCTTTTGTTTCTAGTTTTCATGTTTTTCGGACATGTATCCGAAAAAAATAAAACAAAATACTGGATGTTTTTAATACAAACCAGCTCGTTGCAACCTACAACGGTACTGCTCTTACAACACGCGAACGGTAGAAAAGCAGATACTGTAAGGCAGTACGGAGTACCATGTAAGTGCAGCCAGCAAAGTGAAAATGCCACCTTGGTGAAGTGGTCTTGACCGTGATGGGTATACTTTACGTTACAATCCTTCGTGGTTCCTCGATACATGTACAAGCATACGCTTTTACAGATGTGCCTGCCTGGCTCAAACAGCTTTTGCGCTACAAGAACGACGAGATGAAGGTTTTACTAGCGCGGTGGTCAGTACCCTCCTACCCAGTACAGCGGCTGCTGGCTTTGTGACGAACGGGTACCAACTTCCAAGTGGTCGGTGAAACCGCTCAACATACTTCGGTACCAATGCGTGGGCCTCAAGATCAACTGAGTAACAATTTCTCTTTCTTCAACTCTTGCCTGTGCTGTAACGTATTATTTTTTTGCAGATTAAGACGGATCTGAAGGTTTTATCTATTCGTTTGCGATATGATCGCACGTAACCAATCCTGACCCATGGCCTCGGACTTCGATAAAGCTGCTGGCTTTGTGACTTGACACGGGTGTATGACTCGTTAAACAAAGAAGAAAGGTCAGCACGTGTACTGTAAATGCTCAACATCTTCGGTACCAATGCTTTTGGGCCTCAGAGATCAACTGAGTAACAACTTTCTCTTTCTTCACCTCTTACCTTGCTGTATGCAGGAATGGGTATCGTAAACTACTTTCAAGTTGGTCTCGAAACGACATGTCGTTGTCTATGCCGCACTATGTGCTTTGCCGATATGACACCGCTTCGGTACCACGACGACTTTTACACATCGCGTAAGTGGGAGAATGGTGCAGAAGCATCTACTTAAGGTCAATGGTACTCGGATACTCGTCGATGAAACCACGTTCGCAGGCAGCTAGATGTTAAACTGGTCGTTAACATTGGTGAACAATTGGTAAAAAGGGAGCAGACATGTGGAATGGGTACGTAAACTGATCGTGCACGTGTCTCGAACAATTGGACATGTTGCTTGTTCTGCACTTGAGATTGTATGTGAAGCAATCTTGGATGATCTACCACGACGACTTTTACACGGACGCGAAGATCGGCTATACAAGAACCCCCTTTTGCGCCTTCTTGAGTTGGTAGTCGTCATGCCAAACCACTACTTGTAGGAATCACGCTACAATTTCACTAAGCGTTAAACAAAGAAGAAACGTCAAACGCTGAGGCAGCAGCCGTTGTGCCTGAAATGTTGTGTTATTCGTTTGAAACTGATCGCACGTGCAATCTTCAAATTGGACAACGTCTTTTTCTCGTTCTACTTGCAGTGACGGTCGGTCTTGCTGTGAGTAGCTGCGGGTAATGGCACTGCTACAACTACTTGAGTTGGTAAGAAAGAAGAGGCTGCACCAGTTATCGAGGTCAACTCAAGAGAATGCCTCAGTGTACCAGGAAGACAGCAGCTTCAAGTGTTCTGACAGTTCAGGATATTCTGCGACGACCCAGGAGTCTTCGACTCAACTTCCACTGAAACTACGGACGCTCCTGCTACGACGACAGCTCCGTCGAGTGACAAGTGCGCGGTTCGTCGTCGTGCTTAGATGCAACTTTTGAGTGTTTTGGGAGAATGTTGGTGTAGTGCGTAAATGAAATTTGACGTTGTTAACGACAGAAGAGCGTTTTAGCCAATGTTTATTGCCTGATGCTGATAGATTATCGACAGACCGGATCGATTGAGCTATGCGTCTTTTTCTCGTTCTACTTGCAGTGACGGTCGGTGGTAAAGCTTCAAGAAAGAAGAACTCCAAGAGAATGCCTCAGTGTACCAGGAAGACAAGTTCTACCAGTGGAAGATTGCCATCATAGTTCCCCTGTTTCTCGTCACCACTTAAAAATTAAGGCAAACTGCTATAACGTACAAGAAAGAAGTTCTACCAGTGGAAGATTATGCCTAGTTACCAGGAAGACAGCCTTCAAGTTTCTCGTTCAGGATATCCCGAGGAAACGCTCTGCGGATTCAGAAGAAATCGAGGAAGAGCAGCTCCAGGCCTCATTATCGCTGTTCAAGCGCTGAAAGTTGTGCTGAAGAACCCGAAGGAATTTCTCCAACACTTGCTGCGTTAGGCGAGACACTCGTTGAATGGTAAAGCTTCTGATCGCCTCCGGATAGTATCGACATCTATCTAAGATAGTGTAGAACTTAAAGGCAAACCCTATAACCGTACTGGGCGTGGAAATCCAAGTGAGTGCCTTTATCCACCTGCTTTAAAAACGCTGACGGATTTCCATTCGATTCACGGCAGAGCTCAGCAGACTTGGCCACTATTTTCCACGATCAAGATGAACGACATCAGCTGCTGTGTCGTACCTGGGGTGCTTCTGCTGGCTTCGTGACGACGTCAGGTACCTCCAACGACGGTAGTCCGTTCTACATCGTGTACCAACTTTGGAAGGACGGCAACGCCACCAATGGGTGAGTCAACACCTGGAACAACGGACTCGGATATTTCGACAAAGTTGTTGCAGCTGCAAAAGCGCAGGGGTTAAGCGCTGAAAGTTGAGTCTCAGCAGCACTCGTGGCTTCCCTCGCACTTGGGTCTGCTTATTTTCAACACGTCAGGTAAAAACTGGACATCACTGTGTGTCGTACAACGGGTACTGGCTAACGGAGACAATGGGTGAACGCCTTTATCCATCGTGCTTTAAATCTTTTTCTGACGGATTTCCATTCGATTCACGGGAAGCAACTTGGATATTTCGACAACGATGTTGCAGCTGCAAAAGCTGCAGGGGTTAAGCTGGTCGTTCCGTTCGTGAACAATTCGTCTGACTACGGAGGCATGGGTGAGTGCGGGAGAACATCGTGTATGACTTTTTGCGGTCTTTAGCAATGTCTACGTGAAGCAACTTGGACTCAAGTACCACGACGATTTCTACACCAACAAGAAGATTGCACGCGTACAAGCACTTCGTCAGGACGTTCGTGAAGAGATACTGAAGGAGGACACGATTATGGCGTGAGCTCTGATGAATGCCGTTGCGCTGGATCTGAAAAAGGTGGCGCTTTTACCTAATTCATTCCGGTCTTTAAATATCCGTGAAAACGCTTGGTGGCGACTGGAAGTGACGATTTATGAACTCCGACAAGATTACGTACGATTTTGACCAGAATTTGGCCATTAAAAGCATTGACTACGGCACTTACCACTCGGTATATCAAAGTGCTGGATTCGAACCACCTTGGCGACTGGAAGTGAGGGATTTATGAACTGAGCGTCTACGTATATTCTGGACCTTCTGGAGTTGATTTTGACCAGAATTTGGCCATTAAAAGCATTGACTATCGGCACTTACCACGCGTATCCGGACTCGTGGGGTGTGGCTGAAAGTGAACACCTTGCATGGGGAGAAGAAGTGGATTAAAGACCACATTGCGTCGGCAGGCAATGAAGTTGCAGGGAAACCCGTCGTGCTGGAAGATTACGGCGCTAAATCTCAGAACGCCAAGGTCTACAACGCTTGGAGTGACGGAGATGGTGGCGCATCAGACAATTACCTTTAACCTGTCTCGCATCGTTACCTAATTCATTTTGTTGGTTTGGTAGTATATCAAAGTGCTGGATTCGAACCACCTCGTGGCGACTGGAAGTGAGGGATTTATGAACTCCGACAAGAGCGTCTACGTATATTCTGGACCTTCTGGAGTTGATTTTGACCAGAATTTGGCCATTAAAAGCATTGACTACGGCACTTACCACGCGTATCCGGACTCGTGGGGTGTGGCTGAAAGTGAACACCTTGCATGGGGAGAAAAGTGGATTAAAGACCACATTGCGTCGGGGAAGAAGGCAGGGAAACCCGTCGTGCTGGAAGAATACGGCGCTAAATCTCAGAACGCCAAGGTCTACAACGCTTGGAGTGATGCAGTTTACGCTGGAGCATCAAACATGCAGTACTGGGATTTCGGTCTCGCATCGTTGAAGAACTACAAAGATGGATTGTCCCTGCTGCATAGAGCGCTTTTACTTCCACCGGCGATAATTGCATACGGGTAGCGTAGCTTTTGTTTCGTTCATGCAGTACGCTGGAGCATTTTGGGTCGGTCTCGCATCGTTGAACTACAAAGATGGTTACATTTTGTATGACACGGACGCACATGTATTGACGATACATTGTCCCTGCTGCAAAGAATCAAGGCTCGCTAGGGTCCAATTGAGCAACTTCTTCTTGTGTCGTCGACTTCCACGTCTGCGATAATTGCATACGGGAGCGTATGCGCATTTTGTTTCATGAGTTTTCATGTTTTCGGATACAACCTATCCACAAAAAAAAAAAAAATACTGTTTTACCAGTTTGACAATTTTGTCAGAGTTTCGCGGACTTGCAACAAGCAACTGATGACGACATTTTGTTGTACCATAGTGCACATGTATGTGACGATACAGTATCGTGCATGTTGTGTCCCTAGCTGCAGCCGCAAACGTGAAATTTCTTTTTTTATAAATCGGTGATTACGACTGGAATCTTCCAGGGATCGCAACACCAATACGCGTCAATCTGTGGCATCCTTGTGTTGCAAGCAGACTTTCTGCTGTCATATCGACAAGGTGTTGCAGCAACGTCACTGATCGCTGCAGTGAGTCAGCTTCGCTGTCGTCTGCCAGGCCGTGAGCGTTGTGTAGCCGGGAGCGTAGAGCGCGGCTGGCTCGGTCGTGCAAATCGGTCAGCTTCTGTCAATGATGACTGATGCATACAGTTTGTACAATCGCTGCGTCTAAAGTATGGCACGGTGATGCTGCAGTTGTGCTTCACCCATACTGTAAGTCATGTTGACGAATGGATACTGCGTAGACATGCCAAGCGCTTTATTTCTTTTTTTATAAATCGTCACTTGTAAGACATGAATCTTTGTGTCTGCCCTAACTACCAATTCTCACGCCTCAATCTGCATCATGTTTGCAAGCAGACCTGCTGTCATAAGACAAGGTCAGCAACGTCACTCCATCACCCATACTGTGAGTCAGATTGAGGCGAATCTGCCAGGCCGTGAGCGTGCTGCAACCCAGCGTAAGCGCGGCTGGCTCGGTGAATCGGTCAGCTTCTGATGTCAATGATGGCGAGCTACAGTCTGTACAATCCTACGTCTTTTGCACGCTTCTGCATGGTCACGCTTCAGAAACGGCACCGAATTCGACAAGTACTCATGGATCGAGTTGTAGGTCACTTAGTCCGTTGACGTTTTGCACCAAGCGTCTGCGTCAGCTGATCAGCAAGACGAGCAGTGGGGCACCGAGAACGTTTCTCACCAAGCAATCTCGCTTCGCGTTTTGCGAGTCTCGACCTGACGCGAGTTGTAGGTCACTTGCAGATTTCCACTCAACCAAGCAAAACATGAAGGTCTTCTCCATCGCTGCAGCGCTTCTGGCTTCCACCGCCTCTGCCGGCTTCGTCACCACTTGGCACCATGAGTTGGATGGTAGTCCGTTCTACGTTTTCGGCACCAACGCGTCTGGGCGTCTGAGATCACTTGGAGCACCGAGAACCTCGCCACAATTTCAACACCATGTCCAAGAACGACCTGACCGTGTGTCGTACGTGGGGGTTCATCTGAATACGACCGGTAGCCGTACAACATCGTGTACCAATTGTTCTACGGTCAAGACGAGGTGACAATGGTACTCGGATACTTTGATCAAGTGGTCGCAGCGGCCAAAGCTCGCTGGTGTGAAGCGTGGTTGTGCCGTTCGTGAACAACTTGGCATGGGAGACGTGTCGAGCGTCGTTCCACCGTGCCGCTTCGTTCGGCACCAACTTCGAGTTGGATGGTAGTCCGATCACTTCAGCAGCTCGGAGGCAAGTACCACGGACTTCTACACGGACGAGAACATCAAGGCTGCGTACAAGAACTTCGTCAAGACGTCTGAAGCGTTGTTGGGATGAGGAGACAATCATGGCATGGGAGTTGTGTAACCGAGTGTCGTTGTGGGGGGTTCTGAATAGGACTAAAGCGAGTACAACTGTAACACGTCAATTGTCACGGGACGGATGACCGACGATGTCAACGGTACGTGTGACAGTCTTGATTAATGGTGCCTACCACGTAGGTCTAACCTGGTTGTGCCGTTTGTGAGTACACTGGACGGCGTACGGGACTCGAACCATCTTGTACGTCCAAGCGTCGGAGGCAAGAATACGGACTTCGTACTGGACGAGACCATCAAGGCTGTCGTACTTTGACGAACTCGTCAAGACGTTGGTATCGATATGGTGTTATGCAGGGATGATCGGACATGCAGGACTGGGTGTAACGTGGATTGACGACTATTTGTTGGTGTTGTGTAGTACATCAAGACGCTGGACACGTCTCGTCGGGCAACTCCGGTGTGCCGGTTCTCGGAAAGTCGGGCAACTGTAACACGTCAACGTGCTGGATGAAGTACGGTGACAAATCTCAGAACGCCAAGGTCTACAGCACTTGGATCGATGGTTTATACCAGGGAATCGAACATGCAGTGGGATTTCGGTCTCGCGTCGGAACAAAGATGGCTACACCCTGTACGACACGGACGAAGAGCCGCCATTGTTCCTGCCGCGAAGAAGTTCAAGGCTCGCGGAGGGTGTGACGATCTTGAGGAGGCCAGCCAAACGGAGGAAGCAGTCGTTGGCGGCCTTGACGAAGAGAGTCGGGGTCGATAGCGAAGGCGGAGTCGGAGTCGGGTCGGAGCTGGCAGCGTCGGCGCTGCGGTCGAGGTCTTGCGGGGAAGTTGACTTGAACAGAAGATTGGAAATTGAGAAGTGATTGATTAAGTTAGTTTTGTTGGTGCTAGCTAGTAGTTGCCTCGCAACCAACGATCCTAGGTGACTAGACACGCACCCGAGAATCCAGACTAAAAACTATCTTTCTCATATCCTGCTGTTATCTTTCCCAATGAAATCCTAGAAGTCTCGTCGTGGCTGAACCAGAATTTTCCCATAGCGTCGTCCTACTAAAGATGGCTACATCCTGTACGACACGCACTATCAATATCCTGCTGTTATCTTTCTTTACCAATGAAATCCTACGAAGTCTCGTCGTGGCTGAACCAGAATTCCCATAGCGTCCCATAATCAAAATGTCCGGATGGAAACTTGAATGTTGCCGATCCTTAGGATTTACATCCAATAAAAGTCGCGTAAGAAATGTTGAAGTGGCAACTGCAACCACTTAGAGCCAATAGATTCGTTGACATATGAAAACACAACATTCAAGATTAAGCTGAGCCAGAATAATCCGGACAGCTGATCTTAAATTCTTGGCGTAGTGGCTGTTGAACCACTACGTCACATGACCTCCTTTCGAGAAAGCGCCACCACTTAAAGGGGCTTCTTTATCTTCTTGGATTCCAATAAAGGTCGATGAGGCCTGGTATTTGTTTCAGGTTTTCCACTGGTTCCCACGTTGCGTCCTTCTTGGCAAGCCACCAAATTTTCCTGTGTTTTCTTTGTACTTACGGTGGTTAATCACAGCTTCAACCAGTTGCCCTTCTGTTCCGTCGGCTAGCACAACCTTGTTCACCTTTTGCCTGCGCTTCTGATCTTTGCGGTACGGCTTCAACAGTGACGTATGGAAAACTGATACAACTTCAAAACTTCGGATAATCCCAACCCAACGAGTCACGAGACACCTTCTTACGGTGGAATAGGAATCCGGTCCTTGTTCAATTTTGCCTGCGCTTCTGATCTTTGCGGTACGGCTTCAACAGTGACGATATGGAAAACTTCAGGTTCTTCGATAATCCCAACCCATACGAGTCACGAGACACTGATCTTCTTCTGGACCGGCGTAATGGTCCAATGAACTCGGAGCTAACCTTTCTTCGATTGTGCGTACCCTTAAAGGACGGCTTCTTTATCCAAATTCTTTCCAATCTAAGTCGATGTCGCCAATGGAATCTTGTTTCAAGTCTGTTCCTGGTTCGTAATGCGTCTTGCTTTCACCAAGCGCTCCTGAGCTCACTCATACGGTCTTGTGATGACTTACGGTGGTTAATCACAGCTTCAACCGGTTTGTACGGCTTCTTTTGCCTTTGTCCACGGCTTCCGTCTGCGGATAATCCCTAAATGCCGATGACAGGTTCTTGTTGCGTTCCCAAACGGTGATAACTCGGAGCTTTCTGCCAACTTCGTGAACTCCGGATCCGACGCTACAATCATCGGGCATCTATAGACCATGTCGCCAATGTTGAAGTCTTGGACAAGTGTTCCTGTCGTAATGTCTTCATGCGCTGCGTAGCATCAACGGTCTTGTGCGACCTTGAGGCGACTTCGATGCGGATGAAGAAACTCTTTTGCTGCTTTCTCCAACTTCTGGGCTGGGTTGAGACTCCGGATCCGAAATCATAAATGTATGGCCCATCTACCCAAGATCTCGCGGTTGAAAATGCCGATCGCAGTTGTGTCTGCGCTGTAGCGGTGTTGCAGCTAAACTTTCACGTAAATTTGAGTCACGATCCAGACACAATCGTCTTCGGATGTACCCATGATCTTAGGCCATAGTACTTCTCATTCCGTATCCTCTGCGACATAGGTCTCTGTAGAACCCTGGATGACGCTGTCACAATCGACACGATGACTCATGTACTGCGACATAGGTCTTGTAGAACTCTCCCAGATCATTCTCGACTCCTCGGAGATAATGATACGGTTTGTACGTTCCGTTTGTCCATCCGTCTGCGGTCTAAATGCCGATGACAGGTTGTGTTGCGTTCCCATAGCGGTGATAACAGCCTGCCAAAACTTGGACGTAAATTTGGAGTCACGATCAGACACAATCGTCTTCGGAAGGCCCATGATCTCTTACATAACTCTTCATGAAAACATTCGCAGTATCCTCTGCGCTGTCTGTCGTCTGCGTAGCAATAAACTTTGCACGCTTGGTCAATCGATCCAAATGACTTCAGAATCGGGAACGAAATCTCGGACTCTCATCTACACGCGAGGTATAATACAGCACGCCATGATTTAGCGAGTAATGCGGAACCTTGTCTCCTAGCTTTAGTTTCTTGACACATACCTTGCAAGTCCTTGTTCCACGAGTACATCTGTCTTCGCGGTCTGTGCCACAATATTGTTCGTACTGCGACCATGGTTGTAGAACCCTGATTTTGAGCCGCTGTCACTGCGTCGTCTTTCAAGCTCACTTGAGCCGCCTTCGTGCATCGAACTCTGGGTTTCTCGACATCGCATCTGCGACTACATTTGTCTCACCTGGAATCCACTTAAACATGGGTTGTCTCCGCAAGTTCATTAGCATGCTGTGATGTTTCTACCATGAATGGCTTGTCGAGTAGGTATGCCACACGCCATGTCTTCAGTGCATGCATAATCGCGACTAATCCTGTCATACCAGTCCTTGTTCCACGAGTACATCCCGGAGGCTTCGTCTGCCTCGCCTTGTTGCGCGACCATGGTTGACACATTTCACAAGTGTTTAGCGTCGGAAGAACTTCATCATCTTGAGCCGCCTTGTGCTCGAACTCTGGGTTTCTCGACATCGCATCTGCGACTACATTTGCGACACCTGGAATCATCTTTAAACATGGGTTGAAAACTCCGCAAGTTCATTAAACAAGACCGCGCAATGCGTCGATTCGTTGGCGTCATGCGAATAAGAAATCTCGATGCTCTGTGATCCGTTTCTACCATGAATGGCTTGTCGAGTAGGTATACACGCCATGTCTTCAGTGCATGCATAAACGAGTAACTCCTGTTCGCGCACAGGATAGCATCTCCGAGACCATCTTTCCCTTGAAACATTCATGTTCCAAAGGGCCTTTGAAACAAGACTCCCCCAATAGCAAAATCCTTGCAGAATCTCGAAACGTAGGTTTCGAGTCCCCAGGAAGCTCTCCATCTGACTTGCGTCTTCAGCTGGTCAAAACACTTTAGTTGGTTCCATCGCGAGTTCGATGGAATCTCATCCACGCAAAATTGGCTGTAGAATCCCTTAAACATTGGGCAAAACTCCGCAAGTTCATTAAAGTCCTGCTCGCGCAATCGTTCGAGTACTCTGTCCAATGCGTAAGAATGTTCTTGGTGCATCTTCACTGACTCGGTACACGATAATCTCATCGAGTCAGGATCACATCCGAAATCATTGCGTCCGACAAAATCGCCTAAACGATAAAGGTTCCACGGAAACATTTGGAGTTTGATGTAGAGCTTGACGCTATTCACATCGTTTGAGTACTCTGTCCAATGAATGATATGTCTCGTTCACATCTTCACTGCTCCCCATAGTAGATGTCATCGAAGTACCATCCGCATCATCGTTCGAAAGTGTCTTCTGAGAAGTCTCTGGGTAGACTGAGAAAAGGTGCCAATGACAACCACTGGCCCATTCTTCGTGACGAATATTCGCCATCCGATAGCATCTCTGAGACCGTTTCTTGATACATAGATCATGAAAGGGCCTGCAAACGGGCAAAACGATGCGTACTTGAAATCCCCAGCTGTAGAACCATCCTTTGAAGTCCCTCCTGCTTCTTGGTCGCGTTGAAGGATCAGTCTTCTTTGGCGCCATAATTGGGACTGAGAGGATAGTACCCGGTTTGAGCAGAATCTCATGTTCAAATCGCTTCGCGTACGGTTCATCTCACTTGGTAGTTCCGTACGGAAGACCGTATGCATATTTCCGTAACGTCTCGTATGCCGGATTATCCTTGAGAGCATCCCTCCTTGTCCACTCTTGAAGCGTTCATCTTCTCAGAGTCGTGTGGATTGATGACGAATATGCCTCAATATCCTTGTCCTTGCGCAGAATCCGCTGAAAACCTTTGTTGAAATGATTAAAGGTTCCCGGACTTGCCCTTGTGTCCATGGTCTCGATAGTAGTTGAAGATCTCAGTCCTGTGTCTTGGGCGTTGAAAACGTTCGTGAATGGTATGTCTGCTTCACGTAGCTTAACTTGGTTACCAGTAGCCCTTGCGCGGCGTTCGCGTCGCTACCCATCTTGCAGGGCGGTTGCAGTTTGTTACAGCCTCCATTTTGATACGTGGTGCTACGTGCCCTGTAGTCCAATCAATATCGGGGTTCTTCACGCAACCACATCATGCCCAATACAACGTCCTGGTACCCTCTGACTGGCATGACTTGGAATGTTCCACTTGATAATGGAATCCTGGTAACTCGTAGAGACATCTCCACAGTCCGTCGAGGACGATACACCACTTGATCATAACCAAGATCAACTTGCATCATGTCACCTTCAGTGACATCTAAATCGAGCTTCTTCACCAACTCTTCAGTTACGCCATTCAGGCTACTGCCGTTGTCTTGAATATCGTAACGGGTCTCTCTTGATGTTCCGTCTTGAATGCTCGAGCCTTCTCTAGGATCGCATACACAGCGCCCTTTACGTAACGTCTCTGGGTACATTGTGGGATTATACCTTGAGAGCATTCCATCACTTCTCTTGAAGCAGTTCAGCCTTCTTCCAGAGTCGGTGTGGATTGATGACGAATACTGGACGTTCCTTGTCCTTGCTCATTCTACTCTTTGTTGAAATCAACTTCCGCTTCTTGTGTCTCTGCTGCTTCGGCTTTGGCGCACGATTCCCCGAATCAGACGATGCCTGCTATGGTTTAGCAGGAGTTCGAGGTGGTTTTCCCGAGAAGTGTGCAAACTCAAAGTTCGACGCAGTCTCAATGGCTTCTTGCAGTGTTGACTGCTTCTTTGCCCTGATCTTCTTCGCCGTCTCCTCTCGTAACCCGTTTTGGAAGAAGAATCGCTTCTCTAACTCGCTGATCGACCTCTGTCTGCGACAGACAAGTCTTGAAACTTAGAGACGTAGTCGTGGATGTTCTCCCTTTGCTTTAGACGACAACATCCTCTCGCGAAGATCATACTCGAAGTCCTTTGGTCGAAAACGTGTGCGAAGTTGTCGCTTGAAAAGCGGCCTCGTATGTACTTATAACCTTTTGCAATCGGTACCAATTCAAGACTGACTTGCCTAAGTTACTCGAGATCATCGTTACAAAGTCTGACGAATCTGCCTCCATCAACTCGCGTCTGCTTGCATAGTACTGTTCGGTGGCAAAGATCCACAACTCGATATCTTCGCCGTACTTGCCTTCATACATCGGGGGGTCCTTCTTCTTCTGATCGCTCCGCGATGACACAAGAAACTCAAATCTTGCGTTAGCCTGAATATGCATTTCTCTTGAAACTCCGCTTGTAACTGGGCTCGAGCAGCTTGTTAGTTGATCGCATAAACACTTACGTAACTTCGCATTGACATACGTTTCGGCTGGCTTGTACGTTTTGTGGAGCCGAAATATCCTACTTTGTACAATTCCTGCACGTGGCTGTCTTTGTCCAATCATCGTTCTTGCTCTTCTGCTTTGCGCTTAGGTTCTGCTGCTTCGGTTTTGGCGCACGTCCCCGAATCAGACGATGCCTGACGGGCGCAGGAGTTCGAGTGGTTTTCCCGAGAAGTGTGCAAACTCAAAGTTCGACGCAATCTCAATGGCTTCTTGCAGTGTTGATGGGCTTTCTTTCTTGATCTTCTTCGCCGTCTCCTCTGGAAGAAGAATCGCTTCTCTAACTCGCTGATCGTAACCTGTCCGCCATACCAACTGGACTTCTCAGCGCGTCTTATTAATGTCTACCGCGTCTAATTGCAAGAAAAAAGGAAGAACTACTGTTCAAGGTGGCGTAGTCGTGGATGTTCTCCCTTTGCTTTAGACGAAACATCTTCGCGAAGTTATCATACTGGATGGAGTGGTCGAAGTCCTCGAAAACGTCTGCGAAGTTGTCGTTTCAGCAGTTCTGTTGCCTCGTAGGATGTACAAGATAACCTCCTTGCGCAGTCCTTGCAATAAACGCGTTGCAATTCAAGACTGACTTGCCTGCGTTACTCGAGTCCTGGCGCAGTTACAAAGTCTGCGAATCTGCCTCCATCAACTCGCGTCTGCTTGACATAGTACTGTTTACCCATGCAAAGATCCACAACTCGATATAGCCGTACTTGCCGACATCAAGGGGGTCCTTCTTCTTCTGATCGTCCGCGATGACACAAGAAACTCAAATCTTGCGTTAGCCTGCTGCAGTTGGCGGGGCAGGGAGTCGTGACAGCACTATACCACTCAAGAAAGGATTTGTGCTTGAAACTGAGCTTGTAACTGGGCTTGAGCCTTGTTGTTACCGTAATAAACACTAACAACTCTGCAGGCATCGTATCTGGAACTGAAGCTTGAAACGTTTGGGGCAGCCGAAGCTGAGTCTGTAGGAGCTTCAGCTACTTTGTCGTGACTTCTTCATCCTCACTCAAACGCATTCATTCTGTTTGCTGCCGAGGACGAGGGTCGGTGACGGGCGCTCAGCTGCACGACTTCTTCTTTGAGCCATACCAACTGCGACTTCTCAGCGCGTCTTATTAATGTTGAAACCCTAATAAGAAGTTCCTTGAAACTAGTTTTTGCTTCTTAAGCCTACGCTTCTTGTTAAGCTGGATGGAGTGGTCGAGATCTTCCAAATCGTCTGCGTTTGACTAACGTTTCAGCAGTCCTGTTGTTTCGTGCAAGACGTTCCTTGCACGGAGTCCTTGCAATCTGGAATTTCGTTGCGGATGAGCTGTACGATCTTCAGTTGCTTCTGCGTAGTCAACCACAAGTCCTGGCGCAGTTTGTCGAGTGTTTCACTGCGAGTGGTCAAGGACTTGGTGTCGTTCAGGAACGGTGCGTCGGGTTGACGAGTTTTTCGTTTACCCATGCAAGAAACACACTAGAACAGACCCAGTAGCAACGAGTGTAGATCAAGCACGACCAAGTGTGAATTTTCCAGAAGTTATTCTCCGTGTTTTCCTTGGCGGGGCAGGGAGTCGTAAGACAGCACTATACCACAGGCCCAAGAAAGGAGTTCTGAAAGTGTTTCCAACACTGGTATGCAACCACACCAACAAGCCACCGAACGTTAAAGCTCGTGCTAAGAGGCAATACCCAGTCTTCGACTCTTGAACTTGAATCGAAGCTTGACCAACAAGTGCTACCATGTGACGATCTTGAGGAGGCCAGCCAAACGGAGGAAGCAGTCGTTGGCGGCCTTGACGAAGAGAGTCGGGGTCGATAGCGAAGGCGGAGTCGGAGTCGGGTCGGAGCTGGCAGCGTCGGCGCTGCGGTCGAGGTCTTGCGGGGAAGTTGACTTGAACAGAAGATTGGAAATTGAGAAGTGATTGATTAAGTTAGTTTTGTTGGTGCTAGCTAGTAGTTGCCTCGCAACCAACGATCCTAGGTGACTAGACACGCACCCGAGAATCCAGGTCCTATCCTAAAAACTATCTTTCTCATATCCTGCTGTTATCTTTCTTTACCAATGAAATCCTACGAAGTCTCGTCGTGGCTGAACCAGAATTTTCCCATAGCGTCCCATAATCAAAATGTCCGGATGGAAACTTGAATGTTGCCGATCCTTAGGATTTACATCCAATAAAAGTCGCGTAAGAAATGTTGAAGTGGCAACTGCAACCACTTAGAGCCAATAGATTCGTTGACATATGAAAACACAACATTCAAGATTAAGCTGAGCCAGAATAATCCGGACAGCTGATCTTAAATTCTTGGCGTAGTGGCTGTTGAACCACTACGTCACATGACCTCCTTTCGAGAAAGCGCCACCACTTAAAGGGGCTTCTTTATCTTCTTGGATTCCAATAAAGGTCGATGAGGCCTGGTATTTGTTTCAGGTTTTCCACTGGTTCCCACGTTGCGTCCTTCTTGGTTTCACCAAGCCACCAAATTTTGTACTGTGTTTTCCCTTTGTACTTACGGTGGTTAATCACAGCTTCAACCAGTTGCCCTTCTGTTCCGTCGGCTAGCACAACCTTGTTCACCTTTTGCCTGCGCTTCTGATCTTTGCGGTACGGCTTCAACAGTGACGTATGGAAAACTGGATACAACTTCAGGTTCTTCGATAATCCCAACCCATACGAGTCACGAGACACCTTCTTCTGGACCGGGAATGGTCCAATGAATCTCGGAGCTAATTTCTTCGATTGTGCGTACCCTTTATGACGGATATCCAAATTCTTTCCATCTAGTAGCACCATGTCGCCAATGTTGAAGTCTTGGACAAGTCTGTTCCTGTCGTAATAATGCTTCATGCGCTCCTGAGCTTCACTCATACGGTCTTGTGCGACCTTGAGGAAGACTTCTTGTCGGAGAAGAAACTCTTTTGCTGCTTTCTCCAACTTCTTGAACTCCGGATCCGACGCTATATCATCGGGCATGTATGGAATATACCCAAGATCCGCTTCAAATGGTGACATGCCAATCGTAGCATGCAATCTCCGATTGTAGGCGAATTCTGCCAAATGAAGAAACTCATCCCAATCATTCTGGGCTGGGTTGATGACTCCTCGGAGATAATCTCCGATAAAACGGTTTGTACGTTCCGTTTGTCCATCCGTCTGCGGTCTAAATGCCGATGACAGGTTGTGTTGCGTTCCCATAGCGGTGATAACAGCCTGCCAAAACTTGGACGTAAATTTGGAGTCACGATCAGACACAATCGTCTTCGGAAGGCCCATGATCTCTTACATGCTCTTGTGATCCGTTTCTACCATGAATGGCTTGTCGACCCAACTTGAAAACATTCGCAGTATCTGCGCTGACCCTTCATGAAAACATTCGCAGTATCCTCTGCGCTGTCTGTCGTCTGCGTAGCAATAAACTTTGCACGCTTGGTCAATCGATCCACGATGACCATGATAGCATTCGAGCCATCCTTGCTGGGAGGTAGAGACACAACGAAATCCATCGAAATGTCGACCCATCTACACCGAGGTATCTCTAGCGGTTGAAGTAATCCCGGAGGCTTCGTCTGCCTCGCCTTGTTGCGCTGACACATTTCACAAGTGTTCACATAGCGTCGGATGTACTTCATCATCTTAGGCCAATAGTACTTCTCCCGTACTGCGACATAGGTCTTGTAGAACCCTGGATGACCCGCTGTCACTGCGTCGTGGTTCTCGCAAATGACTCGATTCTTCAGATCTTCGTCATCGGGAATGTACAATCTCGGACTCTCATCTTCACGCGTCTGATAATACAGCACGCCATGATTTAGCGAGTAATGCGGAACCTTGTCTCCTAGCTTTAGTTTCTTGACAATACCAAAATCGCCAAAATTGCAAGTCCTTGTTCCACGAGTACATCTTCTGCGCGGTCTGTGCCACAGTCATATTGTTCGCGACCATGGTTGCCACAATTTCACGATTTTGAGCCGTGTCAAGAAGTTCTTTCAAGCTCACTTGAGCCGCCTTGTGCTCGAACTCTGGGTTTCTCGACATCGCATCTGCGACTACATTTGTCTCACCTGGAATCCACTTAAACATGGGTTGAAACTCCGCAAGTTCATTAAACCACCGCGCAATGCGTCGATTCGTTGTTTTCTGCGTAAGAATCATCTCGATGCTCTTGTGATCCGTTTCTACCATGAATGGCTTGTCGAGTAGGTATACACGCCATGTCTTCAGTGCATGCATAATCGCGAGTAACTCCTGTTCGCGCACAGGATAGTTCAGCTCCGCAGACTTCATCTTTCGGCCAGTAAAGGCGATTGGATGTTCCAACTCTCCCTCCTTTTGAAACAAGACTCCCCCAATAGCAAAATTTGAGGCGTCCATCCGAATACCGAAAGGTTTCGAGAAGTCTGGAAGACTGAGAACCGGAGGTGATGACAAGCGCTTCTTCAGCTCGTCAAAACACTTTAGTTGGTTCTCATCGAGTTCGATAGCATCTCGAGACCGTTTTCCCTTGATACATTCATGCAAAGGGCCTGCAAACTGGGCAAAGTCCTTGCAGAATCTCGAAACGTAGACTGTAGTCCCCAGGAAGCTCTCCATCTGCTTCTTGGTCTTTGGGACAGGCCACTGGGCGATAATCTTGATCTTGTCAGGATCCATCCGAACGCCATTGCGTCCGACAAAATCGCCTAAACATGGAATCTCATCCACGCAAAATTGGCATTTGGACAGTTTGATGTAGAGCTTCTGCTCCTCACATCGTTTGAGTACTCTGTCCAATGCGTTGATATGTTCGTTCACATCTTCACTGCTCGTGTACACGTAGATGTCATCGAAGTAAATCCGCATCACATCGTTCAAATCCCTGAAAACCTTCTGGAGTAAACGATTAAAGGTTCCCGGACTACCACTGAGTCCCATGGGCGTGACGAGATATTCAAAAAGTCCGTCTGGGGTTGAAAACGCCGTGAATGGTATGTCTGCTTCACGTAGCTTAACTTGGTAATATCCCCAGAGTAGATCCATGCACGAGTACCAGTAGCTACCGGCCATCGCGTCGAAGGTGTCTTCTTTGCGAGGCATTGGGATAGCAGGCAAAATCGTAGCCAAGTTCAATTGGCGATAGTCGTGCACAATGCGCCATCCGACAGGTTTCTTCACACAGAAAGCCGGTGCACAAAAAGCTGACGTACTCGGTCGAATGATGCCCGCTTGAACCATCTCTTTGGTCCACTCCTGGATCGTTTTTCGTTGATCAGGACTTTGGCGCTACTGCTTTCTAAATCGAGCTTCTTCACCAACTCTTCAGTTACGCCATTCAGGCTACTGCCGTTGTCAATGAATATCGTAACGGGTCTCTCTTGATCTTCCGTCTTGAATGCTCGAGCCTCAGCCTCTAGGATCGCATACACAGCGCCCTTTACGTAACGGTTCGCTTCCTTACGTTTCGGCTGGGTACATTGTGGAGAAATATGACCTACTTTGTCACAATTCCTGCACGTGGCTGTCTTTGTCCAATCATCGTTCTTGACGTGGCTGTCTTTGTCCAATCATCGTTCTTCTCTTCTTCTCAAAACGCTTAGTGTTCTGCTGCTTCGATTTTGGCGCACGATTCCCCGAATCAGACGATGCCTGCGATGGTTTAGCAGGAGTTCGAGGTGGTTTTCCCGAGAAGTGTGCAAACTCAAAGTTCGACGCAATCTCAATGGCTTCTTGCAGTGTTGATGGGCTTTCTTTCTTGATCTTCTTCGCCGTCTCCTCTCGTAACCCGTTTTGGAAGAAGAATCGCTTCTCTAACTCGCTGATCGACAACTCTGTCTGCGACAGCAAGTCTTGAAACTTAGAGACGTAGTCGTGGATGTTCTCCCTTTGCTTTAGGCGAAACATCCTCTCGCGAAGATCATACTCGAAGTCCTTTGGTCGAAAACGTGTGCGAAGTTGTCGCTTGAAAAGCGGCCACGTAGGATGTACTTATAACCTTTCGCAGTCCGCAATAAACGCGCGGTACCAATTCAAGACTGACTTGCCTAAGTTACTCGAGATCATCGTTACAAAGTCTGACGAATCTGCCTCCATCAACTCGCGTCTGCTTGCATAGTACTGTTCGGTGGCAAAGATCCACAACTCGATATCTTCGCCGTACTTGCCTTCATACATCGGGGGGTCCTTCTTCTTCTGATCGCTCCGCGACGACACAAGAAACTCAAATCTTGCGTTAGCCTGCTGCATTTGTGCTTGAAACTGAGCTTGTAACTGGGCTTGAGCAGCTTGTTGTTGTTGCGTAATAAACACTAACAACTGCTGCATTGACATCGTATCTGGAACTGAAGCTTGGGCGTTTGGGGCAGCCGAAGTCGCTGAGTCTGTAGGAGCTTCAGCACTTTGTCGTGACGCTTCATCCTCACTCGGCGCATTCATTCTGCTTTGCTGCCGAGGACGAGGGTTCGGTGACGGGCGCTCAGCTGCACGACTTCTTCTTTGAGCCATACCAACTGGACTTCTCAGCGCGTCTTATTAATGTCTACCGAAACCCTAATAAGCAAGAAAAAAGGAAGAAACTACTGTTTTTGCTTCTTAAGCCTACGCTTCTTGTTAAGCTGGATGGAGTGGTCGAGGGTTCCTTCCAAAATCGTCTGCGTTTGACTAATGCGGCGTTTCAGCAGTTCTGTTGTATCGTGCAAGACGTTCCTTGCATCGGAGTCCTTGCAATCTGGAATTTCGTTGCGGATGAGCTGTACGATCTTCAGTTGCTTCTGCGTAGTCAACCACAAGTCCTGGCGCAGTTTGTCGAGTGTTTCACTGCGAGTGGTCAAGGACTTGGTGTCGTTCAGGAACGGTGCGTCGGGTTGACGAGTTTTTCGTTTACCCATGCAAGAAACACACTAGAACAGACCCAGTAGCAACGAGTGTAGATCAAGCACGACCAAGTGTGAATTTTCCAGAAGTTATTCTCCGTGTTTTCCTTGGCGGGGCAGGGAGTCGTAAGACAGCACTATACCACAGGCCCAAGAAAGGAGTTCTGAAAGTGTTTCCAACACTGGTATGCAACCACACCAACAAGCCACCGAACGTTAAAGCTCGTGCTAAGAGGCAATACCCAGTCTTCGACTCTTGAACTTGAATCGAAGCTTGACCAACAAGTGCTACCATGTGACGATCTTGAGGAGGCCAGCCAAACGGAGGAAGCAGTCGTTGGCGGCCTTGACGAAGAGAGTCGGGGCCGATAGCGAAGGCGGAGTCGGAGTCGGGTCGGAGCTGGCAGCGTCGGCGCTGCGGTCGAGGTCTTGCGGGGAAGTTGACTTGAACAGAAGATTGGAAATTGAGAAGTGATTGATTAAGTTAGTTTTGTTGGTGCTAGCTAGTAGTTGCCTCGCAACCAACGATCCTAGGTGACTAGACACGCACCCGAGAATCCAGGTCCTATCCTAAAAACTATCTTTCTCATATCCTGCTGTTATCTTTCTTTACCAATGAAATCCTACGAAGTCTCGTCGTGGCTGAACCAGAATTTTCCCATAGCGTCCCATAATCAAAATGTCCGGATGGAAACTTGAATGTTGCCGATCCTTAGGATTTACATCCAATAAAAGTCGCGTAAGAAATGTTGAAGTGGCAACTGCAACCACTTAGAGCCAATAGATTCGTTGACATATGAAAACACAACATTCAAGATTAAGCTGAGCCAGAATAATCCGGACAGCTGATCTTAAATTCTTGGCGTAGTGGCTGTTGAACCACTACGTCACAGAGGGTCCAATTAGAGGTCCAATTAGAGCAACTTCTTTTTTGCTTGTGTCGCGAAGATCCGTCGACTATAGTTGCATACGGGTAGCGTAGCTTTTGTTTCTTGAGTTTTCATGTTTTTCGGACATGTATCCGAAAAAAATAAAACAAAATACTGGATGTTTTTATTTCTGTCATACAAACCAGCTCGTTGCAACCTACAACGCTGATGCGAACGGTAGAAAACGCAGATACTGTAAAACAGTACTAGTACCATGTATGTGCAGCCACAAAGTGAAAATACCACCTTCAAAGTGGTCCTTGAAACCGTGATGGATATACTTTACGTTACAATCCTGCGTGGTTCCAAACGATACATGTACAAGCATACGCTTTTACGAACTGTGCCTGCCTGGCTCAAACGAACTTTTGCGCTACAAGAACGACGAGATGAAGGTTTTATCTAGCGCGGTGGTGTTAGTATCCCTCCTGACCCAGACAGCGGCTGCTGGCTTTGTGACGACGACGGGTACCAACTTCCAAGTGGACGGTAAACCGCTCAACATCTTCGGTACCAATGCGTTTTGGGCCTCAGAGATCAACTGAGTAACAACTTTCTCTTTCTTCACCTCTTGCCTGTGCTGTAACGTATTATTTTTTTGCAGATTAAGACGGATCTGAATACGATTTTCAAGTCGATGGCCACGAACGACATCGCTGTATGCCGCACTATGTGCTTTGCCGATATGACCACCGTCGGTACTGCACCGTACAACATCGCGTACCATTTTGTGGGAGAATGGTGCAGATAGCATCAATACTTAAGGCAATGGCCTCGGATACTTCGATAAAGTCGTTGCAGCAGCTAGATGTTAAACTGGTCGTTACCATTGGTGAACAATTGGTCGGATTATGGTGGAATGGGTACGTAAACTACTTCGTGTTGGTCTCGAACAATGATACATGTTGTTGTCTATTCAGATGTGTATGTGAAGCAGCTTGGAGGGAACTACCACGACGACTTTTACACGGACGCGAAGATCAAAACTGCGTACAAGAAGTACATCTCCACCTTTGTCAATCGGTACAAGGTTAGTCGTCATGAAACCACTACTTCGTAGGAATCAGCTACAATTTCACTCGTTAAACAAAGAAGAAAGGTAAAAAGGCAGAGCAGACATGTGGAAATGTTGTGTTATTCGTTTGAAACTGATCGCACGTGCAATCTTCAAATTGGACATGTAGCTTGTTCTGCACTTGACATTCTAGTGGCAATCTGGATGATCGCCTACGAGCCTGCGGGCTTGATGCGGCCATACTGAACCCCCTTTTGCGCCTTCTTGAGTTGGTAGAGTCCTTTCTGCCACGCCTCAAGTTGAGCTGGGGACATTTTACTCAACGCAGCAGCACCGTTGCCATAAACGTCTTTAAGCTTTAAACCGACACTTTTAGCTCTGACACTTCGGCGTCAAACACTGAGGATACGACGACCCAGGAGTCTTCGACAGGATCAACTTCCACTGAAACTACGGACGCTCCTGCTACGACGACAGCTCCGTCGAGTGACAAGTGCGCGGTTCGTCGTCGTGCTTAGATGCAACTTTTGAGTGTTTTGGGAGAATGTTGGTGTTGTGCGTAAATGAAATTTGACGTTGTTAACGACAGAAGAGCGTTTTAGCCAATGTTTATTGCCTGATGCTGATAGATTATCTCGTTGTAGATCTGCTGGATCAGAAGCCATCAGAGTGGAGGTCTTCACTGCACAGACCGCATTGCTCGATTGACCTTTTGGTTGCCAACCATTTTCCGATACGCTATGCGTCTTTTTCTCGTTCTACTTGCAGTGACGGTCGGTCTTGCTGTGAGTAGCTGTAATGGCACTGCTACAACTACCAAGAAAGAAGAGGCTGCACCAGTTATCGAGGTCAAACAAGAGAATGCCTCAGTGTACCAGGAAGACAGCAGCTTCAAGTGTTCTGCCAGTTCAGGATATTCTGCTTCCGACGATTCCTCCCAACTGGACTCTGCGGATTCAGAAGAAATCGAGGAGAGAGCAGCTCCAGGCCTACATGTATCGCTGTTACAAGCGCTGAAAATTGCGCTGAAGAACCCGAAGGAATTTCTCCAACACTTAAAAATCGTTAGGCGAGACACTACGTTGAATGGTAAAGCTTCGATCGCCTCCGGATAGTATCGACATCTATCTAAGATGTGTAGAACTTAAAGGCAAACCCTATAACCGTACAAGTGGAAGTTCTACCAGTGGAAGATTATCATAGTTCCCCTGTTTCTCGTCACCATCCCGAGGAAACGCGAGTGCATGATTGTGAACCTGCGAACTGTGCCCTCATCAGTCATTTGACTCGGCAACGCCTGCCTCAAGATGAAGGTCTTCAGCAGTGCTGCAGTCGTGGCTTCCCTCGCCCTTGGGTCTGCTTCTGCTGGCTTCGTGACGACGTCAGGTACCAACTTCCAACTGGACGGTAGTCCGTTCTACATCTTCGGTACCAACGCGTACTGGGCGTCGGAAATCCAATGGGTGAGTGCCTTTATCCACCTGCTTTAAACGTTTTTCTGACGGATTTCCATTCGATTCACGGCAGAGCTCAGCAGACTTGGCCACTATTTTCAACACGATGGCTAAAAACGACATCACTGTGTGTCGTACCTGGGGTTTCGCTGATCTAACGGAGACTGGCAACGCTCCGTACAACATCGTGTATCAACTTTGGAAGGACGGCAACGCCACCATCAACACTGGGAACAACGGACTCGGATATTTCGACAAAGTTGTTGCAGCTGCAAAAGCTGCAGGGGTTAAGCTGGTCGTTCCGTTCGTGAACAATTGGTCTGACTACGGAGGCATGGGTGAGTGAGGGAGAACTTTATCTATCGTGAATAAATCTGACTTTTTGCGGTCTTTAGATGTCTACGTGAAGCAACTTGGAGGCAAGTACCACGACGATTTCTACACCAACAAGAAGATTAAGGACGCGTACAAGCACTTCGTCAGGACGTTCGTGAAGAGATACGCGAAGGAGGACACGATTATGGCGTGGCAGCTCTGCAATGAATGCCGTTGCGCTGGATCTGAAAAAGGTTTGAAAGAGTCCGGAAAATGCACCACGAAGACAATCAACGCTTGGATGACGGAGATGGCGGCGGTGAGTAGACAATTACCTTTAACCTGTGGCGCTTTTACCTAATTCATTTTGTTGGTTTGGTAGTATATCAAAGTGCTGGATTCGAACCACCTCGTGGCGACTGGAAGTGAGGGATTTATGAACTCCGACAAGAGCGTCTACGTATATTCTGGACCTTCTGGAGTTGATTTTGACCAGAATTTGGCCATTAAAAGCATTGACTACGGCACTTACCACGCGTATCCGGACTCGTGGGGTGTGGCTGAAAGTGAACACCTTGCATGGGGAGAAAAGTGGATTAAAGACCACATTGCGTCGGGGAAGAAGGCAGGGAAACCCGTCGTGCTGGAAGAATACGGCGCTAAATCTCAGAACGCCAAGGTCTACAACGCTTGGAGTGATGCAGTTTACGCTGGAGCATCAAACATGCAGTACTGGGATTTCGGTCTCGCATCGTTGAAGAACTACAAAGATGGTTACACTATCTATGACACGGACGAGCTCTTCAAGACCGCCATTGTCCCTGCTGCAAAGAAGTTCAAGGCTCGCGGAGGGTCCAATTAGAGCAACTTCTTCTTGTGTCGTCGACTTCCACCGGCGATAATTGCATACGGGTAGTGTAATGGGTCTACTTAGACCTACTAGGTGGCGTACACGTGCGCTTACGTGTATGAGGAAGCGTGCAATTAGGTTAGACTTAATTTAAATATACTTAATCTGATAAGTATATTTAAATCAAATACAATTAATCTAAACTGCTAAAATACCGTAAAAATGAGAACTGTTATTGAATTTGGCACAAAGCCATTATGGAACCTCCTAAAACTGTTTAATCTATTTCTAAAGGATCTGCCAACGTGTGGTTGGCAGAATCTCTGCTTCCGTGAAGGTCATTGATTGGTAGAAATCCGTTGCTTTCTACCAATAACATGCACAAATGCACGCGAACCACACAATGATGTGGCTCGCCCATGTAGCCATTGGTGTGTACAGCACACCAAGGTCTGAGGTCCATTTCCAACCTCTAACAGTTATCGCAACTGTTAGAGTTACAAGTGGTGTAGCCACTTGTACGTGTAACCCCGTTACAATAAAAGTCGCGTAAGAAATGTTGAAGTGGCAACTGCAACCACTTAGAGCCAATAGATTCGTAGACATATGAAAACACAAAATTCAAGATTAAGCTGAGCCAGAATAATCTGGACAGCTGATCTTAAATTCTTGGCGTAGTGGCTGTTGAACCACTACGCCACAGGTGTACTGGACGATCCCCTGACCCGGAACGTAATTCTGCGGCCATTACTCCACGCGCTAGACGGACATTATTTTCGCCTTCGGACAGAGTCCGTAGCGATACATCCACGTCCGGTCGTAGACGTGCTGATACGGAGCTCGCATTGACGCAGGCTACGGTAACTGATAGGGTATTTACGCGAGCAGATGAGTTCCAGCTCGTTTCATCAACACCCAGGCTGTCAGCATCCGCACGCACATCAACTCCTGTCGCTCCAACCAGCGATAGACTCGTTTTTTCAGGACCTGGCAGTGACCGTCGACGACAGTCTCCTCAATCAAGTTCCAATCGCAAGCAACCTACGTATCACTCGTTACTTTGATCGATAATCGTCACCGCAAAACGATGGGTACGTTTCGTGCAAATTGGTACATTCCATACAATTCATGTACTTAAACAGTTGGGATCCACCACCACAAGAAAGATGCGGAACCGCTATGCCAATGCTTATTACTGGCTACTGTTTCTTGTTTTGCTTGCACACATGATGCCACACAACTTCTTTAATCAGCCCATTTCCCTCCCGTTCGATGTTTGATCCAAGGTTCACTGACATGAGTTGGTAGAACTGCTCCATAGTGACATTGTCAATGTTCACCAGCTCCATGTAGCCACTGTGACGACTACACTGACCCGCGAACCCTTGGATGTTGAGTGGAATGGGATCAATTCCACATCATTGTACTCCTCACCCATGTCGCGGAGCACCTTCTTGAACGACGCAAATATCTTGCCTTCAGCGTTCACGTTCTGCTGGTACACTTCGCCACCCAGGAGTACACTATAGTCTCGCTTGCAGTACCTGACAACCTCTTGAATACCATCCTCAGACAGTAGGATTGCTAAGATTGATCACCGCTACCAGATGATCGTGCGCCCAGAGTCCGCGACCTTGCGGATGCCATCCACGATAAGCTTGGCAAAGCGCGCATCCTACCCACTAGTTGGCTCATCGAGAAACAGCACACTAGATTGAGCTACCAACTCCACACCGATCGTCAGTCTCTTGAACTTCTCCAATGAACTCCCGCGCACCATGTGATCAGCGATGTCCTTCAACCCCATCAACGTTATAACTTCATTCACTGAGTCAGTCTTAGATTCAATACAAACATCACTGTCCTGTCGGAGAAATGCGCTGAAAGTGAGCGCCTCGCGGAATGTGGCAGTCTAAGAGTGGATGTCCGTTTGCTCGCAGTACCCTGTGCACCGTCGGATTGCGAGTTCAGTTGATTCGTGGCCGTTTAACAAGATTTGATCCGGTGTTCTTACGCCCAGCGATAACGTCCATAAGGGTGGTTTTACCAGCTCCAAACGAGCCCACCAGTGCTGTAATTGTCCCTGGTCGAGCGATGCCACTGACCCTCTTCAGCAAGTCAATGGATCCCATCGGTTTGCTTGGATCCGATACTGGGTACCACAAGTCTTTGAATGCCACAGAAACAGGGATGAATGCAGGATGTTCACGAACTTCCACCGATACAGAGCTGTCTGGCTTCTTGCTAATCTTGGGCGTGCTGGCAAGCTGATAATTCCCCGAGTCATTGTTATCCTTAACTGCACTAGAGTTGTCATCGTATCGCTTATACTCAAGCGCAAAATAGCTGAGTAACGTGAACAATATGGCCAACCCAACGAAATAGACGATCCCTAAAAACACCCACTCTTTGTGTCGTACACACCCAAGTAATATTCCCTTATGGTCTTGCCGAATTGGTCACAGTAATCCACTTCCTTGTAGATACACACGTCAAGTGTAGCAGATCGATACTAGTTCACAGCTAGAGCCCTGAAAGCCCAAGCCACCGGGTTCATCCAGTACAGCCAAACGAGATGGTCCGGAATTTGGGATCGCGTCACTACCAACCCCGCAAATATCAATTCCACATGAAGAACACTAACAGCCAGTGGATTCGTAATGTAAATGTTCGGAGAGATGGCGGCGATGAAGAAGAAGAGGAGAATGGCTACCATCACATTGAGAAAGACGATCAACTCGTACAGAATGAACGATCCGGCGTCCGCGTTGAGGCCACCAATCCAGTACAAACTTGCCCCATAAATGAAACTCTCCGGTAAAGCCACTGAAACTTGGCTGATGACATTGGCGAGCACGTACGCCGCCGTCTGGAAGAAGTTTGCCGAGCGCTACTTGTAAAAAAAGTCGCGCGTGCTGATAAACACGGATAGCTGCGACGTCTGCTCGAAAGTAGGAAACATTGGAGACTGAAAAATCAATGCGAGCACCAACGGCAAACACAAATTCGATGCATTCTGAAGGAACCGACACAGGTGAGGAGTCCTTCACCTACTCAGTTGAAGAACTTAATGTATCCGAAGCCACTAGGGAGGCTGCTACTACTACAGCTGAATTATTTCCTCGAAAATCTCAAGCGCGTCTCCAAGTGGATCAAGTCGCACATCGACGATGGAGAATGCGTGGTGCTCTCGAATTCCTCCGGAAAGTTGAGTACACTGATATCCGTGCTACAAAAACAATTGAGGATGGAACAGAGCTCTATCTTCTTGAAGTTTTCGTGAAACAGCCCTCACGAGTTCCTCGCGATTCGAAGTAGAACGGTCATTCTCTCATTTTGAGGCTTTGTGTGAAGACGTGCTCAACGCGGCGAGCATCTTACCGCAATGTACGTGCTAGTATTGTACAGAGTTGCTTTTGTATATCCGCTACAAATTCAAGCGACCTCGTACTATTGTCAAGATCACAACGGGGACGGAAAAGCGCGTCAAATGCAAAAGGCGGGCAAGCGGAAGTGTGAGGCACAAACACTCGTTCCGATCCTCCTGGAAGGACTCCTGCAACCTTACACCATGGTCCAGACGGTTCTAGATGGGGTCTCCTCTCATTGGGGCAAAGCGGTAGTGTGTCAAGCACCAGTGCCCGGTCTTGGTAGTGCTGTGAGCGCTGCGTAGCGACTTCGCTGAGTTCGCTGAAGGCGTCAGCGCTCAATGCAATAATTCAAAATAACATTTGTGTTACACAATTTACACATAAAGGTAATACCACTGGTAATAACTCGTTTGATTACCGAGGTAAGTTATTATCAGTTATTAACTCGGTAAGAAACAACACTAATTACGGACACTGTTCAGTCATCTCTGCTGGATGTATTAACGAAAAGAGTTCGAGATGTGTCAGTGGGATGTCGTCGATGTTTACTACATGCAGGTTGTACAGGCTTGTCCATGTGGTATACGATTTACATGCTTATCAAATCCCCAACAAAATCATGCTGCGACGCAGGATGGGCACACACTGTGTGTCGCACTTACGAGCTACGGGGGTATGGACGCCAGCCATATTCACTCCCACTACGCCACTTCGTTCTCCAGATCAAAAGTCACTTGCCAATTCGCCTCTCAAACCTCAAGACTCAAGCCAATAGTCAACATCCATGCGCATTTCGCACTTCTTCGTGGTGGTCGCTGCTGCCTTCCTCGCTACCAGTGCGCTTGCAGACTCCAACGTGGCGTCGGTCAGTGAACCCAGCCACCGTAATCTGAGGAAGCATCATCACGCAGTCGAAGATGAAGAACGTTCAGGCCTCGAAAACCTCCCTCGCAATGAACTGAAAGCGCTGGCTAAAAGTGTCGGTGTAAAGCTTAAAGACGTTACTGGCGATGCTGCTGTTGCGTTGCGTAAAATAACCCCAGCTCAACTTAAGGAGTGGCAGGATGGACTCTACCAACTCAAGAAGGCGCAAAAGGGGGTTCAGTATGGCCGCATCAAGCCCGCAGGCTCGTAGGCGATCATCCAGATTGCCACTAGAATGTCAAGTGCAGAACAAGCTACATGTCCAATTTGAAGATTGCATGTGCGATCAGTTTCAAACGAATAACACAACATTTTCACATGTCTGCTCTGCATTTTTACCTTTCTTCTTTGTTTAACGAGTGAAATTGTAGCTGATTCCTACGAAGTAGTGGTTTCATGACGACTAACCTTGTACCGATTGACAAAGGTGGAGATGTACTTCTTGTACGCAGTTTTGATCTTCGCGTCCGTGTAAAAGTCGTCGTGGTAGTTCCCTCCAAGCTGCTTCACAAACACATCTGAATAGACAACAACATGTATCAGTGTTCGAGACCAACACGACGTAGTTTACGTACCCATTCCACCATAATCTGACCAATTGTTCACCAATGGTAACGACCAGTTTAACATCTAGCTGCTGCAACGACTTTATCGAAGTATCCGAGGCCATTGCCTTAAGTATTGATGCTATCTGCACCATTCTCCCACAAAATGGTACGCGATGTTGTACGGTGCAGTACCGACGGTGGTCATATCGGCAAAGCACATAGTGCGGCATACAGCGATGTCGTTCGTGGCCATCGACTTGAAAATCGTATTCAGATCCGTCTTAATCTGCAAAAAAATAATACGTTACAGCACAGGTAAGAGGTGAAGAAAGAGAAAGTTGTTACTCAGTTGATCTCTGAGGCCCAAAACGCATTGGTGCCGAAGATGTTGAGCGGTTTACCGTCCACTTGGAAGTTGGTACCCGTCGTCGTCACAAAGCCAGCAGCCGCTGTCTGGGTCAGGAGGGATACTAACACCACCGCGCTAGATAAAACCTTCATCTCGTCGTTCTTGTATCGCAAAAGTTCGTTTGAGCCAGGCAGGCACAGTTCGTAAAAGCGTATGCTTGTACATGTATCGTTTGGAACCACGCAGGATTGTGACGTAAAGTATATCCATCACGGTTTCAAGGACCACTTTGAAGGTGGCATTTTCACTTTGTGGCTGCACATACATGGTACTAGTACTGTTTTACAGTATCTGCGTTTTCTACCGTTCGCATCAGCGTTGTAGGTTGCAACGAGCTGGTTTGTATGACAGAAATAAAAACATCCAGTATTTTGTTTTATTTTTTTCGGATACATGTCCGAAAAACATGAAAACTCAAGAAACAAAAGCTACGCTACCCGTATGCAACTATTGTCGACGGATTTCCGCGACACAAGCAAAAAAGAAGTTGCTCTAATTGGACCCTCTAATTGGACCCTCTAATTGGACCCTCCGCGAGCCTTGAACTTCTTCGCGGCAGGAACAATGGCGGTCTTGAAGAGCTCGTCCGTGTCGTACAGGGTGTAGCCATCTTTGTAGTTCTTCAACGACGCGAGACCGAAATCCCAGTACTGCATGTTCGATTCCCTGGCATAAACCGCATCGATCCAAGCGCTGTAGACCTTGGCGTTCTGAGATTTGTCACCGTATTCTTCCAGCACGACAGGCTTTCCGGCCTTCTTGCCCGACGCAACGTGGTCGTCAATCCACTGCACACCCCACGATTCGGCCTTGGACGACTCAACTCCCCATGAGTCCGGGTACGCGTGGTAAGCACCATAGTCGATACTGTCAATGGCCAAGTCAGCGTCAAAGTCGACACCCGATGGACCGGAGTACAGGTACACGCTCTTGTCCGTATTCAAGAAACCCTCGCTTCCAGACGCCACAAGATGGTTCGAGTCCAGCGTCTTGATGTACTACACAACACCAACAAATAGGTTAGACTCTACGTGGAGGTAGATTAAAAGACTGTCACACGTACCGCAGACATCTCGGTCATCCAGTCCGTGAGCGTTGACGTGTTACAGTTGCCCGACTCCTTTAGTCCTCCAGAACCGGCACAACGACACTCGTTACACAACTCCCATGCCATGATTGTCTCCTCATCCGCATAACGCTTCACGAACGTCTTGACGAAGTTCTTGTACGCAGTCTTGATGGTCTCATCCGTGTAGAAATCGTCGTGGTACTTGCCTCCAAGTTGCTTCACGTAGACATCTAAAGACCGCAAAAAGTCAGATTTATTCAAGATAGATAAAGTTCTCCCTCACTCACCCATGCCTCCGTAGTCAGACCAATTGTTCACGAACGGAACGACCAGCTTAACCCCTGCAGCTTTCGCAGCTGCAACAACTTTGTCGAAATATCCGAGTCCGTTGTTCCCAGTGTTGATGGTGGCGTTGCCGTCCTTCCAAAGTTGATACACGATGTTGTACGGAGCGTTGCCAGTCTCCGTTAGATCAGCGAAACCCCAGGTACGACACACAGTGATGTCGTTTTTAGCCATCGTGTTGAAAATAGTGGCCAAGTCTGCTGAGCTCTGCCGTGAATCGAATGGAAATCTGTCAGAAAAACGTTTAAAGCAGGTGGATAAAGGCACTCACCCATTGGATTTCCGACGCCCAGTACGCGTTGGTGCCGAAGATGTAGAACGGACTACCGTCCAGTTGGAAGTTGGTACCTGACGTCGTCACGAAGCCAGCAGAAGCAGACCCAAGGGCGAGGGAAGCCACGACTGCAGCACTGCTGAAGACCTTCATCTTGAGGCAGGCGTTGCCGAGTCAAATGACTGATGAGGGCACAGTTCGCAGGTTCACAATCATGCACTCGCGTTTCCTCGGGATGGTGACGAGAAACAGGGGAACTATGATAATCTTCCACTGGTAGAACTTCCACTTGTACGGTTATAGGGTTTGCCTTTAAGTTCTACACATCTTAGATAGATGTCGATACTATCCGGAGGCGATCGAAGCTTTACCATTCAACGTAGTGTCTCGCCTAACGATTTTTAAGTGTTGGAGAAATTCCTTCGGGTTCTTCAGCACAACTTTCAGCGCTTGTAACAGCGATACATGTAGGCCTGGAGCTGCTCTCTCCTCGATTTCTTCTGAATCCGCAGAGTCCAGTTGGGAGGAATCGTCGGAAGCAGAATATCCTGAACTGGCAGAACCCTTGAAGCTGCTGTCTTCCTGGTACACTGAGGCATTCTCTTGTTTGACCTCGATAACTGGTGCAGCCTCTTCTTTCTTGGTAGTTGTAGCAGTGCCATTACCGCTACTCACAGCAAGACCGACCGTCACTGCAAGTAGAACGAGAAAAAGACGCATAGCGTATCGGAAAATGGTTGGCAACCAAAAGGTCAATCGATCAATGCGGTCTGTGCAGTGAAGACCTCCACTCTTATGGCTTCTGATCCAGCAGATCTACAACGAGATAATCTATCAGCATCAGGCAATAAACATTGACTAAAACGCTCTTCTGTCGTTAACAACGTCAAATTTCATTTACGCACTACACCAACATTCTCCCAAAACACTCAAAAGTTGCATCTAAGCACGACGACGAACCGCGCACTTGTCACTCGACGGAGCTGTCGTCGTAGCAGGAGCGTCCGTAGTTTCAGTGGAAGTTGATCCTGTCGAAGACTCCTGGGTCGTCGTATCCTCAGTGTTTGACGCCGAAGTGTCAGAGCTTGAAGCCGTTGAGGTAGCAGTAGAAGCGTCCGACGAAGCATCAGTACTCGTGGCTGTGTCGGACGAAGCGTCCACTGCTGTAGGTGTAGCAGTCGTGGCGGTGGGAGTTTCAGTCGCCTCACTGGAGCTGGCATCTCCAGACACACTAGCTTCAGCTCCAACACTACCAGCAGTACTCGAAGCTGTGCTAGAAGTGGTTTTACTAGCGGATGATGTCGAGTTGGACGAAGATCCGCCACTCAACGAAGCGAACTTAGCCGCAGCAGTAGCAATAACAGTGGAGAACAGGTCGTCCTCATCGAAGATAGCGTAGCCATCGTCATGCGTGCTCAGAGACTTGACACCGAACTGCCAATACTGCATGTTGGACTTGAGCTTGTAAACTTCGTCACTCCACGCCAGGTACGACTTCGAGTTGAGAGGTTTGATACCGTATTCCTCTAGAACAACAGGCTTTCCGGCCGTCTTACCAGAAGCGACGTGGTCGTCAATCCACTTTACACCCCACGATTCGGCCTTAGCCGTCTCAACGCCCCATGAGTCCGGGTACGCGTGGTAAGCACCATAGTCGATACTGTCAATGGCCAAGTCAGCGTCAAAGTCGACACCCGATGGACCGGAGTACAGGTACACGCTCTTGTCCGTATTCAAGAAACCCTCGCTTCCAGACGCCACAAGATGGTTCGAGTCCAGCGTCTTGATGTACTACACAACACCAACAAATAGGTTAGACTCTACGTGGAGGTAGATTAAAAGACTGTCACACGTACCGCAGACATCTCGGTCATCCAGTCCGTGAGCGTTGACGTGTTACAGTTGCCCGACTCCTTTAGTCCTCCAGAACCGGCACAACGACACTCGTTACACAACTCCCATGCCATGATTGTCTCCTCATCCGCATAACGCTTCACGAACGTCTTGACGAAGTTCTTGTACGCAGCCTTGATGGTCTCATCCGTGTAGAAGTCGTCGTGGTACTTGCCTCCGAGCTGCTGGACGTACACGTCGATGCCGCCGTAGTCCGACCAGTTGTTCACGAACGGCACAACCAGCTTCACACCAGCAGCTTTGGCCGCTGCGACCACTTGATCAAAGTATCCGAGACCATTGTCACCAATGTTGACTGTCGGTTTGCCGTTCTCCCACAATTGATACACGATGTTGTACGGCGCCGTACCGGTCGTATTCAGATCAGCGAACCCCCACGTACGACACACGGTCAGGTCGTTCTTGGACATGGTGTTGAAGATTGTGGCGAGGTTCTCGGTGCTCCAAGTGATCTCAGACGCCCAGTACGCGTTGGTGCCGAAAACGTAGAACGGACTACCATCCAACTCGAAGTTGGTGCCGGAAGTGGTGACGAAACCGGCAGAGGCGGTGGAAGCCAGAAGCGCTGCAGCGATGGAGAAGACCTTCATGTTTGCTTGATTGAGTGGAAATCTGCAAGTGGCTCACGAGATGCGAGTGGAGAGATCATGTTTGATGAGGAATGGTAGAGGCTGGTCTCCAAAGCTGGTCTTGCTGTAGAATCAGCTGGTAGTGGACCTGTTATTTCTTGTGGGAAGCATAAGATGGATAAAGTTTGTTAGAGACAATTTACAGTAAAGTAGAGGTAGATTATCAATGGTTCTGCTTGAAATGTATCGTAATAAGCATGGTTATCGAGATAGAGAGTGTGAGATTCCATTATTGACAGCAAAAGCTGACCGATTTGTACGACCAGACCAGCCGGGAGCGTAGAGCGCGGCTGGCAGATGCACGCGCTCAAACCGATCGAACGGTTGGATCACCGCCAGCAAATAGCTCAACCTGACTCACTGCAGTGATAGATGAAGGTCGACTGTTGTTGCGAGTCGAAGTGTTTCTGATGCTGTCACGGTAGTAAAATGTATCATGCATGACATTGCTGCATCTCAACACGCCGCACCCTGCACAAGTACGTTCATACTTTATTTCTTGCTCTTCGTTATTATTTTTCTGCTATTAGTAAGTGACGCCTTCTCGGATACGGGCGAGTCGGCACTTTGTCTTGAAGAGATCGCGCTGCTGGTGCCACATGAGCCGCGTCACGGGAATTGTTTTTCCTGATACTAAGTGGGTTAGCACCGTCGGATCGGACAACAACGGAGAAATCTCCACGGGAGGAGTTACCACTCGCTTCATCTTGTCCAGGCGAAACCTCAAGAGCGATCCTGGATGTGACTCCCAGATGCGGCGCTTCAGTGCGGAGGCTTCAGGCGGGAGATCGTCCGATGGTAGCTTTCGGGTCTGCTTGCAAAGTTGTGTGTTGGAACTGGGTGGTGCGTTTTGCAGCATTGCGTACGCGGTCTCGTTGCCTCTTGGCATGCTCATTCCTCTTACAGGAAGCAGAGGGGCTCGCATGGACTGCCGTTGACGAATGTAGCGACTGCGTCGAGTCGGACCATCGTCATATTTCGGCGTCTTTAAGGTTGCCGTTGCGGGAGCGTGTGGCGAGAGCTGTCGGGTGATTGGCATACGCGCAGGTGTAGATTTACCTTGGGTCCCCGGAGAATTATTCTGACTGAACGAAATGTCGGCGCCACGCCAGTCGTGCGCTGGGTCTGTCTATGCTGGCACTGCCGAGTCCTTGTCGCAAGACCTGCACGCGTGCTCCATGTAACGAACGCTACATGGCGGTGCAAGTTCGTCCAGAAATCTCTTCATCGTAGGAGCTTGCTTCAGTTTTGCCCCGTCACGATTAAAATGCTTTTGGAAGGTGGCTACCACCGTTTACCGCGCCACGGCTGATAAGTTGTTCTACACCCCGGTGGTGCAGGCGGACTGTATTAGGTTTCCATACTACGAGCGACTAAAACCTAAAACGGCATTGGCATGATTTGGATCGGTCTGTCGGGGGGAATGCGTTGGGTGCTACAGTAACCCTGGATGAAACCCACCACTGTATGTGCAGTAACTGCGTAAGGGGTATATGCTGCTAAGTAAGCAACCAAAACTACAATCGGAGATCCATCCACGGCATGATCGTCACGTTGGCACGATGGTAATGTTTAAGGCTTACGCTTCCCTCCTATTAATTCAGAACTGGATGTGTGCATGCAAGTTCGTATCTGTATGTAGTTGAAGTACACTAACGCCGTGTTCCACACGGAGAAGCTCTGGATTTTTATTTTGCTCTGCATACATACTGCCCACGATCAATCGCCCTCCCTATCCGTTGAATCAAGGCGGTGGGTTTATCGTGGAAATTTACTGCGAGAACACCAAAACGTGTTGATAACAATTTGAAAATTGCTACGGCGTTTTTTTGCAGACGACACGGTGTTGTTTTCCAGAAATCGGTCAACTTGATCGTGTGGACTGTTATTGTAAGGGTTCTGGTGCACAGTTGAACAATTCGAAATCTTTAATAACGAGTTAGAACAAGCACCATGAACCTCCTGAACTCCAGCCACTCCGAACATTGCAGGATGGTGAAACTGTGCGGTACCTAGGGATTCCATTTGAAGTTCGTCTACAGTGGGTCACCGATGTGGTGCACGCAAATTTGTGTGCAACCATATTTTTATGTTTATTACACAATTCTAGACCATACAAACATCAAGTCAGGTTCTTTTTTCTCGATCGAGAGTGATGGTGGATACACTCATCCTCTTCGCCTGGTTTTTGCGCGGGTTCCGAATTCCCATCCTCGCGGTACTTTGACTTGATTTTGTAAGTGACTTACAAACTTTAAGTGAAAGTGCCGGCGGTCGCTGAACCAGCTCGATCCACTTCAACCAGCTCGATTCCAGCGCTCCAAAGCACTTACACCACTCCGTTGAGCCGTGGCAGTGACTCCTGGAGTCAAATGTGCCGCACTCGCTTCGATGCGCGCAACTCAGAACTCCGGAGTCGAGAGCGTGCGGAATGAGCATGCCGTCGTGATAGAGTGGTAAAAATGAGACGTGAAACCTTCTAAATATGATACAATAGAGGTTACCGGACAATATTTGTCAAGTTTACATTTAAAAAAACTGATATAATTAATTTAAAACCCAACATCCGACATCTGGCTGAGCAATCAGCACCATTGAGCCGGGAAGTTGATGCGACAGAGACCTCGAGCTCAGCGCACCTCTGCACCACGAGCCGACTTGCGCTCAGCAGCTCTCACTTCGCATTTTGCCTCGAAGAGAACAAGTCTCCTCAAAGAACCTCCACAAGAACAACCATGGCTATCGCCAAGACCCTTTTCCGAAAGCCTGTAGCTGCTCCCGAGGTGCCAAAGCACAAGGGTCTCGCGCTGCTCGGCTTTGGGCGCCACCACCGCAGCAAGTCTAGCGCTGACGTGACGGTGGACAACACCCCATCGTCGCGCCGAGTGACTCGCAAACACAAACGCAGTTACGCTGGTCGTCAGCAGCCGCCACAGCTTGAGTGCTGCAGCTGCAGTGACGAGCAGCCACACAAACAGGCAAGATCCTCAGTGTATGACCGCTGTCTCAGCGACGCCATGACGCTCAAGGCGCGTCTGCACAGTGATAACACCAAACCGGCCACTCGCTTTCGCCTTGCGATCATGAAGCGCGTAATTGTGCCGCCGGTTTCAATCCCCAAGTCGATCGCTGAACACCGCGGCAGCAAGGATTTAGTGGGCGGCCACCGTGTGCCCTTCACGCGCTGCATGTGGGAGACTGAGAAGATGCGCCAACAACTTGTGCTACGTCGGCTCTACACGCTTTCGCCGCTGCGTGAGGATTCCAGTCTCGAGGCGTAGACACATTTTCCCCAATATTTTTATATGTAAATACCAGCAACAAATACAAAAGAATCAATGAACACATCCAGATTTTAGTCTTCGCGATTCATGCCATTGCTTTTGCTGTCCTTGCGCCCGGATGAATTCTCCCTAGCTTGTCGTGTCGGTTCGTGTCGGTTCGTGTGCATATCCTTTGCTTGGTGCAATTTGGTGCCGCGCACCTCTTGCACGTTCAATTTCAGCATGGACACGCTTCCTTCGGTTGCCTCAAGTCAAGTTGGGCTTCCGTGCAACTTGAACCGCACAATGTGGCTACAGTGCAATCACACATGGAAGCCAAGAGTGGGTAGCAATGTTACGACAGCGCCGATCAGCTCAATGAACTATGTGCAGCACTGTCGTACAGTACCATGCACAACGCGCTCGTAGCTTGGTGCTCGGCTTAAAGAGCATTTACCGGTACCAGTCCATGAAATAAATCTCGTGTGTTCTGCAGCGACGGCTACGAGTCGATTCGACAGCGTCGGCTTCCCAAAATCCGGGACAACAGCAAATTCCACCGAGAGTTGTCTCAATCACCGGGAATCGGCCATCCAGGACTTCTTGAAATGGTTCAAGCTGCTCCGCTGGCGCCATTCTTGTTCGACGCGAAAATGCCGGGCCTTTGCCTTGCGATGCTGCATATCCCGTGCAAAGCGGCTTCATCAGCAGATCTCCTCGCCATAGTCTACTCTGGGAATTCCACCTGCCAGCAGTAATACCGACCCATTTCTGGTCTCTGAATTGATCCAGCAGCAATGCTGGACAACGACCGGGCTGCTTGGGTTTGAGCTCGACAGCCGTCGCTTGTCAACGATAGACGAGTCGAGGACAACGAGTGGAGGCAAAGACCGAGAAGCCGCAGCGTTAGTCCCCCCTTCCTCGTCTGCACAACGTTTTTCGACTCGGACGACACGGTTAAACCTCTTCGTGATCGCAATGGCTATTGCTAAGGCTGTGGCACACGCCCCCATTGTGAAACCTGAGCCTCCACAGCACAAGCGTGTCCGTAGTCTTATGTTCCTGGCCCACCACGGCGGTGTTGACCTTACTCAGGCTCCGACGGCATCGCGACAGTCCAAACACAAGCACCACAAGCACAAGCACAGTGAGCACCACCACAAAAACCATAAATCAGCCACTCCTGTGTACGACCAGTGTTTCCACGAGGCCATGAAGCTCAAGACACGAATTCTCATTGAGCATCGAGAACGCCCTACACGATTCCGTCTGAGCGTCATGAAACGTGTCGTCATCCCGCCTGTGAACATTCCGAAGAAGTTGGCAGGACGGCGAGGCAGTAGCGACCTCGTGTCAGGCAAGCGCGTGCCGTTCACAAAGGCCATGTGGGAAACCAAGAAGCGAATCTACAGCAAGACTCACAACCTCCCGGTCATCCATGAGAGCTTTTGACTAAAGCACAAACAGCTAGAAGCGATAGAGACATTAGAACCGCAGACCAAGTGTTCTGCATAACTTAACCCATAACTATTTGAAGGCTGTACAATGCAGACCCCCACTCACTTCCATTGCGTTTTTTTTTTTTTTACCTGCCAACGAAGAATACTCGAGCAGCGTTGTTGCCAGCAACTTGTTGGGCAAGAAATTTGAACGATGAACTGTTGTCATCATTCCCTTTTCGTGACGAAAGCTTGTTGTTGTCAGCCATGCCTTCCTACGAAGTATCCTGATAGTCTTGGCCCAAGACTTCGCTGTGGAGGCGTTCCCGTCTGAAACTTTGGTCTAGTTGATATACTCCCGTCGCTTCTTGTACGCTGTGTTGTTCGAATCGAATGCACTGTGGTAGCCTAAACTGCTTCAACTGTCGTTCTTTCGCTGGATTCTGCCCTTGTACAGCACGTCGGGCTCGCTCATCGGACGACGCGGTGGATATGTCCATGGGATATCATTGAACTCTTTCGCTTCCTGGACATGCAATCAGAATCCTCGCAAGAGCTTCTTCGCTGCCTGATTCCAGTCATGTTGAAGACGAAGAGGTCTCGCTTCGACATCAAATAGGTTCTCATTTGTCATTCATCTGTGGAAGAGCTACTTGTCCGGTGGCGGCATATCCGACGGCGATTCAACAGAACGATCCCAAAGAGGCGTCGAAAACCGTAGTCACCATTTCAGTTTAGAAGCTCAAGGCACGAAGAGATGGAAGTGACGATATTGGCCAGTGTCACGGCGGTTGCTCGCAACTGCGATGCAATTGGGGCGCTCAATCACGTGGAACAGGACATCAGTGAGTACCTCGACTATTCGAGATGCTGGACGATGGCAAGGGCAGCGGCAGGCGGTCACATCGCGCTGCTAAGACGACTCCACGCCGCTGAAGGTAACACGAAGCACGGCTTCTCCATTCGCGACGTCGAACAGGCGATGGAAGTAGCGGCGCAAAATGGTCATCTTGAAGTTGTGCAGTTCTTGCAGATCAACTATCCTCAGCGTGGCAAAACATGGAGTTTAGAGCTCGCAGCGTCAAATGGCCAGCTTCAAGTACTCAAATGGCTGAACGAACATGGCGGAGGGAAAGATTGTCTAACAATGACAGCATTTGACGATGCTGCCGAGAACGGACACCTTGAAGTGGTCAAGTGGATGCACGAAAACCGGTCGGAAGGATGCACAACCAGAGCAATGGACTGCGCTGCTAGAAGTGGGAGACTTGATGTTGTGAAATGGCTACATGAGCATCGCAAGGAAGGATGCACAACGCAAGCAATGGATTGGGCGGCTCAAGCGGGGCACTTGGACGTTGTGCAGTGGTTGCACGTGAATAGACATGAAGGTTGTTCTACGATGGCCATCGACTCAGCCGCAGCAAATGGACACCTGGAACTCGTACGTTGGCTACATGAACATTGCTGTATGGTGTGCTCCTGCATCGCGCAAACAATGGCGGAGGAACGTGGCCATCAGCACATTTTGGAGTGGATCCATCTGATGGAGTGAATGAAACTAAGCTACACGTAACATGTACAACGAGAACAGTGCTGATTCTTCTTATCCATATTTGCTTTACCCTCAACTTGAAGTTGTGCCCACGTCCACAGAGAAGCAAGCGCGTTTGGAGATATTTCGTGCAGTGGCAACAAGCCACCACCGGGACCCCCTGCACATCGTCGTCAAGCTCTCGGCACACCTGCTCCGGTTTCTCGAGATGCCCTTCGTCGGTTCCAACCTCTACTACCATAAAGGTACTCCTTACGTGTCGTGGAGGGCGCTACAGTCGAAACTTGGAAAGTCTAGGGGTTTGGAGCAGTTCGCCAGACATTTCGGAGGTGAAGGTCTCATTGTTGATAGCTCGGGATCTGTACCTACGGTGAAGGCCAGCAAACCTACCTGAGGTTTGCTGATGTATTAAAGCACAAGCACCTTCGTTCCGCTGTGGGTAGCCTTCTTTGTGCCTGGGTGGATGGGCCTCTCGGCGAGGGGATCATGAGAAACCCACCTAGAGACTATGCGGAGTATCACGGGCCGTACATCACCGGAGTTATCTACGCCGACCCAGACAAAGGAACCGGAGGGGGATATATTCTGCACTGCGGTTCGACGTACTCTTTCAACAATCAAGAATACGACGGTCCCAACTTCATCTTGAAAGTGGGGCAGTCCCAGGATATCCCGCAAAGACTAAGCGAGCACCGGTCCAATAGCTCATCGTACAACAAAGGCACAGTGAATTTTCTGTTCGGGCTGAAGTGCATCGAAGATGGCCGCGTCAATGCAGAGTATGAGCTGCTGAAAAAGCTGACGGAACTAGGACTAGCTCGTCCTGTTTAAAACAGTGAAGGGTTGACTACAGAGACGTTCGTCTTTCACAAGGACAATCTTCCAATGATCCACGACGTCGTCTGCGCGTTAAACTCGCGTTTAACCCCCCGGAAACGATAAAGACCCCCGACCACATCAACGCTGTTGAAAACCCGTTCGGCAGGGATCCGCATTTTCAGCCACAGCGGACAGGACCAGGTGTGCCTGGTCTTCCCGAGAAGGTCGAGTTAACAGGTCCAGGATGGTGTCTGGCTCCGTGAGACGAGTCTCCAGATGCCTTGATGATATTTGTTGATTTAAAATTATTGTTCCCTTGGTATTGCGACGTGGCATTAGTTATTTACACTTTAACCCTTTTTAAAAAGCATTTCTAAAACTAAAAAAGTTGCTCGAGCAATAATGAGCTTCCTTCCCTTGGACGAACTTGACCCGACGTTGTCTGACGTGCTGGCATTCATCGACGACTTCCGCAGCTCGAACAGTGATCTCAGCAGCTCTACATCGTCTTCTTCTTCCTCGCATAACCCAGTTTCCCCTACAACTTCGAGCGACATCCCCTCAAAACGTAAAAAGAGTCACGCAGCAGCTTCTCGTCGCTTCCAACAGAAGAAAAAGGCCGAACTTTTGGCCTTCCGAGTGCAGGTCACAGCGCTCCAGAAGCGACTGAAGGAATTAGAGGACAATGCAGCTAGAATCGGCCCATTACCAGCTCTTGATGAGACCCAAAAGAGGAATTTGGTCGCTGTATGGACCCGAAGAGCAGAGCTAGAGAAACAGTTGAGACTAGTGGCTGAAGAGCAGAACCGGCAACTGAAGACGGTGCTGGCCAGGCAAACACAAGCAGCAAAAGTTGTCCGGAAGTTGCTGCAAAATGTCACCACCGCCGTGGTAAGTTACAGAAGCATTTATTTTTTTTTTTTATTTGAAATGCTAATCTTTTTTGTTGTACTGTAGACTATCGAAGAAGGGCTACGGACACCACATCCAGCAGAATCGGGCCTTAGTCGCTTTGTGCCGAACTTGGACGATGCCATTTACAATGAATTGGCGTCTAGGATGGGGAATATGTTGTTGGAGACTGACGAAGTGTTCGCCAATGTGGAATCGAAGAGGTTTATTCCTGATGTTGTGGAGGTCCGGACGAAGTCAGGGATACCGTATATCGAACTGAGAGCGGCACTACCAGTACCTGTGAGTGTGAAGGAGATGTCGGTTATGATTCAACAGGGGAAATCCTACGACCCCAACCGATTTGTGAGTGCTTATTGTTTATTTGTATGAGTTACTTGTTGTTTGTGCTTTTATTGACGTCTTCTACTTGTAGAAGAAACACGAGGTTACGAAGCTCGGACTGAAAAAGGAATCGCAGATTGAATTGAATGATCCATCGACCACCATGACTGTCAACTTGATGTCACTGGGGAGGATGCACGATGACAATAACCGCCATCTGAGCTTCTGGACGTCATTAGTGTGCGATCATCCGTTGAACCCTGCTGTTCGATTCCGAGAGCAAGGCTGGATCATGGTATCGGCTTCCCCGTCGAGTCCACAACAGCACTCCGTGCTGCAAGTGTGTTACCGCTTATCTCCTGACTTGCAACCTGGCCCCATCTACAACAGTTCAGGTCGTGATGCAGCTACGATGACTGTGTTTGTACTCCAGAATCTGGGTGATAGGATGCGGAAAAAGTTTCTAAGTATGGAAATTCTGTACAGCAACGCAGCAAGCAAGCCCTGAACACCTGAACATGAAAAATCTATGTAGATTCAGAGATGCTGGTTAGAAAGCCATCGTATCAATCCAGCCGTTGAGATTCCAGTCTTCTTCGACGAGCATCTTACTGATGATCTTGCCGCATGCTTCAGTGACTGTGTCGTGCATACCGACCACAAAACTTGTGAGAGTTCCAACTTGGAGCTCTTGGTTCACAACATCTTCCTGCAGCTCAATGGTCATCTTTGAGTACGACTGCAGCTCCGTTGACGTGACAGCATTACAAAACTCCGAATCCATTGGAAAGGTATTCGCAGCATTGCCAACGTTGACACTGCGAAGCACGATCCATCCCGACTCATGGCACCGAATCCCACGAAACTTTGAGCCGTTCACTTCCACCGGATTCACGACCCATTTCCAACAGATGAGAATCTTGCCGCCCACAATACATTTCCGGTACGTTTGCATCCCCAGCACCTTCGCATGGAAGTTGCCAGCTTGAAAATACCGCCCATAAGAGGCAGCGACCAAGTTTTCAGTCGACAATCGCTCATCGAAGTAGAAAAAGCTGTCCCTCCCGGTGCCTTCTTTGACAAACGTGCGCCAGAACGCCTTCTCCGCCACTTGGAGATCGAACGGAATCACTGACTTTGCTTTCTTCACAAAAGCAACTCCAGAACTGGAACCAGAATCATTCGTGACCTGAAAATCGTGGAATGGTGCTTGGGCTGCAAACTCTGGCCCGCAGAACACTTGATCCAGCACCAAGTGAGCTTGTTGCACGTGTGCTAGTTGATCTGCGAATATTTCTTCATCGGTTGGGCTCAAAGGCGTCGGTACAGCGGAGTTCGTGTCAAGTAACACCTCAGCTTCCTGCATATCACGAACAACCACCAACAGTTAAAACCCTGTCACCTCGTACCTTTTAAACACACCGGTATACCTCATTTCTCTGACGTTTTCGTAGTAAACTCTCCAATTTCTTTGCCAGTTTAATCTGTCCTTCCAATGAAGTCCGCAGCTCTTTATTCTTGTCCTCCACTCTTGTTCGTTCCTTCAGCTGTCGCTCTGCCATTCCCTTCCAAATCGAAGGAATTTCTGAGCTCTCTATTGATCTGGCATAGTCAACGACTGCAGTCTGCTTAACATTAAGCTCCAATACTTTCTCCTCTAAACTCGGCACTAATTTCCGTAGGTACTCGAGCTCCAGCTTCTGCCTTCGAACTCGCTTCGGCTTGGCTGGCTGCATCTCTGCTACTGGTAGGCAAAAATGAAATACCGGTATACCGAATCAGAAAGTTTACTCGTCTTTACCGGTATATACCGAGTCAAAAAGTTTACTAAAGAACGCACTCGATTTCCCTGACAATCATTCCTGCATCTCTTCCGCACTCTGTATCTAGAGATGAGCAGCTTCCTGCCCTTGGGGGACCTGGAGCCGACGCTCTCGGACGTCCTGGCCTTCATCGACACGTTCGACAGCGACACCACGTCGTCCAGCACCTCCAGCAGTTCAGATGACGGCCGCATGTCACCTCCGTCAGCTCCGCAGCCCAACGTTGACCGTCGCAAGAGCCGTAAAGCTGCTGCCTCCCGTCGCTGTCAACAGAAGAAACGGGCGGAGCTGTTCGCTCTTAGAGCGCAAGTGACAGCTTTAGAGACGCGAGTTCAAGAGCTCAAGGGCGATGAGAAGCGCTCTTTAACTGTAAATCGCTTGGATAACAGTCAAAGGCTCAAAGTGGCGCAATTATGGAGAGAAAAAGCCAAAGAACAGCGACAATTGCGTCTACAGAGTGAACAGGAGAACAAACAGCTCCTGACTGTGTTATCCAAGCAGAGTAAGGTTGCCCAAGCAGTTCAAGACGTGCTTTGTAATGTTACAGCTGTTGTACGTATCGAGGAAGCTCTACGGACCCCGCCACCGACCAATTCTCCGGCCACACTGGAAGGTTTCGTACCTAACTTACATGACGCCATCTATGGAGAATTGTCGGCCAGATTGGGCAGGATTTACGTGGATGTGAATGCTAAATTCACGAGATTGGACCAGATTTTGATCCAGAACGTGTCAACAGGTGTGGAGGTGAGCAGGGATCCAGTCTCCGGTGTGCTCTACGTAGAGCTGACGGCGGCTATGATGACCAATCTGGATCTGAAACAAGCGGAGGAGGCCGTCTGGAACTTGAAGGCGTGCCACTACAATAAATTTGTGAGTGGAGAAGGATGGAGTTTTTATCTTTATGGTAAACTAACGTTGTTATTTGTTTTTGTAGAGAAAATACTTGTCGGAACTGGGGACGAAGAAGGAAACAGAGATGGAGCTCCGAGATGAAGAGAAGTCTGTTCAGTTGAGCATGTTGTCGCTGTCGCGGAAGTACGAGGAGGAGAACCGTCTGACGATGGCGTGGTCTTCCTTGGTGTCCGACCAGCCGACGGGCAACGAACTGCGGTTCCGCGAGGAAGGGTTTTTCACGATCTCCAAGCCTCCTACCTCTGGAGCAATAATTCAGTCGCGATATCGTCTTACGCCTGAGATGTCATTGTGGACCAGCACGACAACAACAGATAAGGAGGCGGCCAGAGAATTCGTGCTGCAGAAATTGGGGGGCAACATGTGGGCAAATATTCAGACTATGCAGCACAACTGCAATGAGGCGCGGTTTAATCCAGCATCGATACCTGCTGCTTGTTAGACAGCTATCGAACAGTGCCCAGGACTCTTCATCACCTGGCCAATTCATGCACTGATCTATTCAAGGTATGATTCTACAAGTACAGTAAGCGCCGGCCATTCCGGTACTACTAAAACTAAATACCCTGAATGGAATGATAGAATCCATTTTGACAGGGGAGAAATGCGCCATTCATTCATCACCGAGCATCATTCATTTCCTTTGCACATGTACATTTACAAACTGCCACTCAATGGAGAGCGAATGCTGTAAGGTCTTATGATCAGCTTTTCTGATAATAACTTGCGTAATTAATGCTTTTACCAGAGTTTGCGGTGGTATAGTTCTACCGACAAGAAACATAATCACCAGACCTTCATAATCACCAGACCTTCATAATCACCAGCTTTTGGGCTCATGTCTATTACTGACGAGCACAGTGGCTGCCACTACCGAAACCCCCTTCTTGCCCACCATGAGCTTCTTGGCAACTGAAGAAGACACGTCCATCCTTAACGATGCCATCGCTTTTCTTGAAGCTTGCGACAGCAAGGAAACGTTATCTGCTGATGCTGACTCGACGGATAGCAGCAGCCTGGACGACGTTCCCTCTCTTGATGACCTACTCCAAGACAGCAATCTTGAACTATTGGATGTTCCTCGTGATGTCACGAGTTGTACATCTCCAACCGCTACAAAAGATCAATCTCCGAAGCCAAAAGCGACGAAAAAGCGTCGAGTGAGAAGTGCTGAGACGTCGTCCACTGGGCTTCAGAGACGGAAACGAGCAGAGCTGGCGAACTTACGCGACCAAGTCGAGGAGTTGCAAGGCGTTCTTTGTCAATTGAAGAATGCTGAATGCTCTTCCCCGTCCCTACGTGCTCTGGAAGAGACCGCAGTGGAACTAGGGGTGAAATCATATCGCAGCCAAGCCATTGAGCAGTATCGTCTCCGTCTGCAAGCGGAGAAGGTCAATCGCCACCTCAAAGCCATTATGAAGAATCAAACGAAAGTCCGGGAGTCATTTTACGGAGTCCTGCAGAAACGATCGACACTTTACGTAAGTACTCTTTCCTACAATTGTGAAAAGTTACAGTTGCTAATTGTTTGAAAATGATACAGGGGATGGATTATGTATTTAAAAACCAAGAACCGAGTTGCGGCCCTCTTCTGTCAGGGGCTAGTTACGTTGATGCTTGGATAGATCAATTAGAGAAAACAGCAGAACGGCTTAGCCTCCTATCCAGGTCCATTTTTGAAGAGAAACCACCCACAGCAATCAGCACAAGCATGCAGTGCAAGTACGACGAACGGAGGAAGACAAAGATTGTCGAGTTTGAGACGTTTACACCGTTGTGCTGCTCCTTCCAAGATGCCAGTCGCTTGTTATGGAGTGATTTCCAGTCTGACAGAGTATGCATTTTTGTTCAAAATCCTGTTTTTCATTGTGTACTAATTGTTTGGTTTCACTTAGAAAATGGGGACCAAACCTGATACACTCATCAAGAAAATTGTGCTGACGATGCCAAGTCGCCAAGGAGCAATCAGCGCGGAAAAGCTACATTTCCTGCGCAAATACCAAGACTCCGACCAAACTCTGCTTACGTGGGCGGATATCATGGTGCTACCAACTAAAAAAGAGCTCCGGTTCCGAACGGAAGGAATGATCCTGCTCGCTCCTTCTGATGAAGATTCGCAAGCCAGCATTTCTCGGTCGCTTCTCAAGTTGTATCTGGATGTCCACGATACCGACTGTGACCTACGACCAGAAGATATAGCTTATGCTCAAGATATTGTCCTCGGCGCAATGGCCATGAAGATTCGACTGTACTGGCAGTCGTTCCAAAACATGATGATCGAAGGAGCGACAAATAGCCAATCACAAAACATTGGTACGGTTGTGTAAGCAAAGAAAGTAGTGGAGATCAAATTGGAAAGTGATGAGGGTTTAACGTAACTTATCAAGCAGGAACCGGAGAGCCATCTGAAGCTGATGATTATGGAATTGGTTGGTCAAAATGATTCTTATGCGCACGCGCGTGACTAATACTTCAGTAGGTGTGGTTTGATGAGTAAAATCTAACAGTGTTAGACTAACACGTTTGCCGTCCAGCGTAAACACATTTCAGCGCAAACACAGTCTTTGCTGTGTCGACCTCCAATACCACAGGGAATCGCCTTCAGTACTGTAGTGATCATTTTTCAATTGTGAGTATCGAAGGAAAGTCATGGCAAACGACAGGTTCGCGACACTAAATGACGCTGTTGCGTTCCTTGGGTGGTGTGAGAACGAAGTTGGACGAAACGACAACGTTTTACTGGAGAATATCGACGACATGCTGGATGGGGCAGTCAAAAGCGCGGCAGTCATGTCTTCGTGGAAGCAACAATGGAGCGGTATGACTTCCAGCAGTCCTCCAAAGAAGAAACCGCGTTTCCGAAACTCGGCATGTTCTTCTACTGCTCTACAACGGAAAAAGAAAGCCGAAATTCAAACGCTGAGAGAACAGGCAGTGGAACTCAAAGGGTACTTGAAGCAGTTGAAGAAGCGTCGGCAAGGATCCAGTACGGACTTTTTACTTGGAGTTGGGGGTCAAAGCGACGACGGACTGTCATCGTGGCACCAGCGTTCCATTATCGAATATCAAGACCGTCTTCGATCTGAACAGACGAACAAGAGGTTGATCGAAATCCTTGATCATCAGAAAAAAATCTGCTCGAAATTGCAGAATCTTTTCAAGCGGCAAAATGTGCATTACATGCGAATCCTATTGTTTGTATTAGTGAAACGCTTACGACTAATTAACGTGCTTGTAGGTGATTTTACAGGGGCAGACGTTTGGGGAGAAGATCGAGCTACCGTCTCGGGAAATTTCAATAGCATCTCCAAACTTTCTGCTGTCTCAACTGGAAAATCAAGTCGGACATTTGTATTGGGAATCCAACGCAAGCTTCCGTCCACAGGAACCATTTCAACTGCACTGCGCTTCACAAGTAAACTATGACAAGAAACTCAAGTCTCCAATCGTGGAATATACGACGACAACACCGGTAGATTGCTCAAGTGAAGACACTTGTGAGGGGATATGGGGATTCATTCGAGAACACATGGTACGATTGCTATTGTTTATTATTTTTATTTTAATTTTGATGATCTTTTGTCATGCAGAACGCAGGATACAAACCCAACTCGCTCCAGACGAGAGTATCCCTACCACTACAGCACAAACAGTGCATTCTCCATTTCGAATGGTTCTATTACGTCGAAAAAATTGTGCTGGACGACCAAATTGTCATAGTTTGGTCAGATGCTGTGTTGTTGCCGTCACATAAGCTGAAGTACCGCACACATGGCTACACTGTTATCACTCCAACTGAATCGGGTTGTGGTGTTCGCACCAAAGTGAAGCTCTACCGTGAACGAAACGGGGAGGATCTGGTCGAGGAGTCTACATCGATGAAACAGGCTCATGATATCGCGTTCGGAGCTTTGAGTATCAAGATGAGACGATTTTGGCAGGCAGAGCAGAGAAGACTGGTGCAACAGTCTTTACGATAACGCCATTGTCGTAAATCCTTCTTTAGCGTAGCGACAGCTACCGGTAGGTTTTCTCGTAATCATTGGGTTTCATCATCCAGAAGGCTGGATGAAGTTTAACTTGAGGAAACCGATTAATATTATCAACGTTGATGACACGTATCTCATGTGCTACTAAGCGTCTGACAGATTGAAGAATATCCGTCATTCAGCCAGTGTTGATACTCGTGGCCTACACATTATGTTATCGACTGAATTAATTTCAGTATCATTTTGACACACTTGTTCTTTTCTCAAGGGCTTAACTTGTTGGTGCTCATGAACTACCCATACCATCTAAATGCACCTGTAGTTACACAACACATTGGTTAATCAACTTCTTCATTTTCTTCTTCAACTGGTATTATTACATTTACCTAAGCTTATACGATCCTGGATTCTAGTTAACCAACTCATTTCCTCCTTATACGATCTTGGATCGTCGGACACTGGTCAATTCTGTCGTACGTCGAGGATTACAGATTGCATCGAGCCCTTTACAGCCAGTAATCAAATACTTGTAGGTAACGTTGATCTGACGAATTTTTTTCCACTCACCTCTGCCTGATTTGAGGTCCACGAACGTTGTGGCACAAAGGTGTTGCAGAGGCGTCCGTTCCCCCCTCCCATCCGTTCTTGTAGCAGCAGCCATCCACTGTGTTAGAGTCTAAGAGCTCACGTCACCAAATGTTGGCAGCAGCTGTAGGTATCACGACATGTTTACAGATGAGTCAAGGCCACGAGCGTCAAGTAAACAATGCGAATTACTGCCGTCTGTTTCCCCCATCCTACCGACAATCGAGAGTCACCTGTAGTGACAAAAAAATAGCTGAGACCGTCGTGTCGCGTGGCATGGAGTAAACCACATACGCCACCGGTAAAAAAATTCTAACTCGCCCAAAAATGAACTCGAATGGGGACGAGTTAGTGACGCTGGATGAAGCTTTATCCTTCATCAATTTCTGCGACGGAGGGACTCAGGACGAAGTTCAACTGTCGAGTGCGAAGGTGCTGGATGTTCACGATGTCTTTACACTCGAAGACATCGACGATCTCAAAGAGGATGCCATCCGAGAGTTGCTTTCTTTTGCAAAGACTTCATCTCCGAAACATTCAAATGAACTGCAGTCTCCGTCTCCCACTACCAAGAAGAAGAAGAGAGTTCGAAGCGCAGCCAGTTCGTCCACTGTGCTGCAACGTCGTAAAAAGGCTGAGCTTGAGACTCTACGAGATGAAGTTGCGAGGTTAGAAAGGTATTTAACGCAATTGAGCACTGCAGGAGCCCAAAGTTATGCCTTAGCGGTGACAATGGACGATGGCCACTTGTCGGAATGGAATCGTCACGCTCTTCTTCAGTACCAACAAAGACAAAAGTCGGAACAAGAGAATCAACACTTGAAAGGCTTGCTGGATCAGCAATGGAGGATTTCCAATCAGTTACGTGGGGTTTTACACAAACGGAATGTTCTTGAGGTAAAATGCTAAATTTTTTTCTTCTAATACGTTTTTTGATACATTTCACAATTGACTTTCTGCTTTAGGGAATTGAATTCTTGAGGACTTTTGAATCTCCGATATTTGAAGGCTTGTATTTCAGTACAAACCACGCTGCTGTGCTGTTTGACCAACTGGAAGTAGAAGTGGATGGCGTCTACCGTAACTTCCACGAATTTTACCGACCTCGCGAAGAATCTATAGTCAACTGCACTTCCCAGATCATTTACAACGAAACATGCAAGGCCAACGTCATGGAATTTACCACGGCGACGCCTTTAAACTGGCCCATGCGCGCAGCATTTGAAAGCGTATGGGAATTCCTCGAAAGCAGTTCGGTAAGTAAAGTTAGCAAAGTTTCCGAAAGTAAAACACTACTGACACTATTTTCCTTAGGATCGAAGCCGCAAACCCAACACGCTCGAGACCAAGGTGAACCTGACAACGCCTCTCCCTAATAGTGCGTCGTGCCACTTCCACAAGCTCCACTTCCTGCGTAAGTACGAGGAGAGAGACCGGATCGTTGTGGTTTGGTCCGACCTCATCCAGATGACAACCAAGAAGCTCCGTCTACGCTCTTTGGCGCATGCTGTCTTCACTCCATGCAAGAGGAATCCGTCGAGTGCTTGTGTCATGGAGACGTTCCTCAAGTTGTACGTGGAGCCATCCAGTGCCGAAGAAATTCCCCCCGAAGATTTCCAATACGGTCGAGAAGTGGTTCTGGGCGCTTTTGGGCGATTCATGCGCACGTTCTGGCAAAATGAACAGAATCGACTGATGGAGGTGATGTCGAGCGCATACGTTTCCACTTAGTCATTTCACAGTTCGACATGTACTCGCTTCGTTAATCGCAATTCACTTCTTCATTAAATAACGTCTCCTTATCGTTTTCTTTTTTTTTTTATTATTTTATCGATGAATCAATCAAAGTTTCGGGAAGTAGAGGAAGTTATAGGACTGTCATCACAAACGTCGTACACGTAAATGGCCAAGGTATACTCAATTCTACCGGCCACAGATTCAGTCTTTAGAATAACACCACCGACAATCTTCTGTGGCCTGGGATTCCCTCGTAATCATTGTGTATCGTCATCGAGATGACCAGATTAAGTTTAAGAAGAAAACGTTTAATAGATGTAATGTGCTCCCGAGCTTTAGACAGATGACAAGTTTTAATACTTGTAGATTAAAATTGTTTTAGGATCGAATTAAGTTCTTTGACAATTTTCCGGTATCATTTTAATTATTTTTTTTTGTACTCGAGAAATTTACATGCAACTAACTGCTAACTACATCTTAGTTGATCAACATCTATAATACCAATAGCTGTAATCTAAGCTTATACCGTGCGATCCTGAATCATCCTGTCGGATCGAGTACAATTCTGTTCCATTACTTCAAGGCATACATTTACGTCTTAGGTAACGTTGATCTGATGAATCCTTAATCCACAAAGCCTGTGTCATTCTTCTTTCATCCTTTCCCATTCGTTCTTGCAGTCCATGTCCAATACGATCAAGCCGTAAGAGCTAACGTCACGACAATATGTTCGCAGATCACGTACCGGTACGAGCGTCGAGTAAACCACGCGAATTTTTCAATCTTGTCTATCAGATCCTGCCGACAGCCAGGTATCACTTGTACTGACGAAGATGCATTGGGCCAATTCAAGCTGGGCCAACACCAAACACGTTTCAAATTCTAATTTGCTTGGTCATGAACAGGGATGAGTTCGTGGCGCTGGATGAAGCTTTATCCTTCATCAATTTCTGCGACGGAGGGACTCAGGACGAAGTTCAACTGTCGGGTGCGAAGGTGCTGGATGTTCACGATGTCTTTACACTCGAAGACGTCGACGATCTCAAAGAGGATGCCATCCGAGAGTTGCTTTCTTTTGCAAAGACTTCATCTCCGAAACATTCAAACGAACTGCAGTCTCCGTCTCCCACTACCAAGAAGAAGAAGAGAGTTCGAAGCGCAGCCAGTTCGTCCACTGTGCTGCAACGTCGTAAAAAGGCTGAGCTTGAGACTCTACGAGATGAAGTTGCGAGGTTAGAAAGGTATTTAACGCAATTGAGCACTGCAGGAGCCCAAAGTTACGCCTTAGCGGTGACAACGGACGATGGCCACTTGTCGGAATGGAATCGTCACGCTCTTCTTCAGTACCAACAAAGACAAAAGTCGGAACAAGAGAATCAACACTTGAAAGGCTTGCTGGATCAGCAATGGAGGATTTCCAATCAGTTACGTGGGATTTTACACAAACGGAATGTGTTGGAGGTAAGTATCTTATTGTCGTGCTTTTTTTTTTTTTTTTTTTTCATGATTGTTTGATGCCGTTTAGGGATTGGAGTTCTTGAAGACATTGAAGCCTGAATCTTAAAGTGCAAAGCGTTTCTTCTTACTTGTTATCAGCATCCTTTATTCTCTCCTAGGTTATTTGCTCAATACCCGTAGAAAATCCTCAATAGCACCTCGGTAATTAATAGACAAATGATCAAATACCTAACATTGTTTTTCTTACCATCGAAGTCGCAAACCCAACATACTCGAGGTCAAAGCTAAACTCACACTCGTAGTGTATTCTGCCACTTCCAGAAGATCAACTTCTTGGAGAAAAATTGGGCTGTTGAGTTTTACGACCAAAAAGCTCCGCCTACGCTCTTTGGCTCACATTGTCAGATAAGAACCCGTCGAACACTTGCATCGTAGAGACATTCTCAAGTACCATCGAAGAAGTTCCCCCTTGAAGTGGTTCAAGTCGTTTTCGGGCGACTCTTTTGGTAAAAGTGAACAGCATCGACAGACAGAGGTGATGCCGAACACATTCGTTTCCGCTTACTCATTGAACTGTTCAACGTGCATTCGCTTCGTAATTGACTTCTTGATCATCACATTTCTATTGGAAACAACGCTAATGTCATTGATGACTCAATTAAAGCTAGTAGAGGAAAGTTTAACTTACCCTGCAGTACTGTTACCTCCAACAGCGTAAAAAACTCCTATCCTGTACTCTACCATCAGATCCAGCCAGACCCACAGCAACTAACTGTCTCTATTGGATCACTCACCTTCACTTACATAATCCTCGAAACCCCGTCAACATTTGCTCTGTTTCTTGCCTACCTCCACCTATCCCTATCTTTTCCCTATGATTTGTATTACACCGTACTTAGCCGACCAGGCTTATAACGTGTTGCGTGAGCATTGTTCATTGTGACTCAAGACACTCAAGTCCAACTAACGCCAATGGATATTCTCGTAGCAGAAGACGTCTCCCTTGTATCACTGGAGGAAGCTCTGTCCTTCATCGACGACTGTGACATCACTGACCACAGTTTGACACAGGCTTTGATTGGCAATTCTCCCGTGGATTTCTTCAATCCGACGGAATTAAAGTCAGTGGAGCTCAAAGCACCAGTCACTCCAACTACTAGGAAACGTGCCAAGCCTCAACGGAAATTATCCGAGTCTTCTTCAAGTCAAGAGGAGAAAAGTACAAAGAAAAGACGAGTTCGAAGTGCTGCGAGTTCTTCCACGAGACTGCAGCAGCGGAAGCGAGAGGAGCTTAAAATGCTGCGAGAACAGGCTCAAGAGCTCGAGACACAAGTGGAACTGCTCAAGAAGAACAAGTTTCTATCAGAAGATGTGGTCTTGGAGCCTGTGGACGATGCGTTTGAGAATCAAAACACACCTGCGAGTTGGCACGACATTGCTATGGAGGAATACAAGGAGCGTTTGGTGTCTGAAAAGACGAACCGGAGGCTGAAATCTATCCTGGAGAACCAGGAGAAGGTGAATGGCGCGTTGCATACGTTACTGCAGAAGCGGTCGGTGCTTAATGGGATGGATTACGTCTTCTCGTCGCAGCTTGGAATGGGAAATCTCCTGTCTGGAGGTTCTGGGGACGAGCCAGTAGCGGCTATGAGCGGACAGCTTGTAAATCAACTGGAAGAGCTCGTGCAGTGCATCTACAAGAGATATAAGGTTAACTTTACAGCGACAACACAGACTCCAGCCATCAGTTGCGATATGAGAGTCAAACATGACGCCAAACGAGGGAAAACGATCGATTTTGTCGTTACGACGCCGTTGACCTGCGCTGTGGATAAAGCTGGAGAGATTTTGTGGGAGGAATTCACTTCCTATCGTGGTTATCCCGGCAAAACGCACCAATACGTAAGTTTTTCTGCGGAGTTTGTGTAGTTTTTATTCTATTCTAACTTTTATTTTCTTTTAACTACAGGTGAAAGCAACCAAGCCGAATACAAACGAGAAGAAATTTGTGCTGAGTGTTAAAAGTCCATCGGGTATGATCGAGTTGGATGGATTGCAGTTCATGCAGCGGTTTGAAGACTCAGATCGGACTGCGATTGTCATAGCAGAACACATGCTCCTCCCCACCAAAGGCTTACACTTTCAAGTCGAATGTTGGATGACTGTGACGCCGTCGGGAAATGGACATTCTGCTTCTCTAGCGGAGATTTCCTTGCAACTTTACATGGAGCGTGACGATGTGGTTCAAGTGAGCTCCGAAGACGTCGCGTACGCTCAGAATATCGTCTTGGGCAGCTTAAGTAACAACTTCCGGAAGAATTTCCAAGCTCTACAGAACACGTTGATGGAGAAGGCTGGACGAGCTACACTACCGTCAGCGCCAATTACTGTGTAGATTGAATGTTGACTGATTGATTATTTCAGTAAATGCTTTCGAAAAGTGTTGCCGCTGATAGAAATCTAGGAGTACGACACGAGTAAAATAGTATAGAAAAACAATATAAGCATGTACTTCAAGAAGGAGCAACGAAAACGTTCACTGTTCGGTTTAAAGCCAACGTCACAAGTAACTTGGCCACTATCAGACCCACAGACTGTTCAGAGTGACTGGAGCTCCGCTTCAGAGTCCGGAATCTTGTAAAAGTGGAGGCCAGAACATCTGAATTTCGTTAACGAAGATAATGCTTCGGTACGAACCAAAAGATCATGGCAACTAGTCGTAATCTTTAGTCTGTACAGAAGCACGCCTAAAGCGCAAACATGGGAACTTCCCCTCAATCGTGTAACGTGCTCGTGAGGAGATGATACACATTTTGTGCAATGAATCGTCAGGATCGATGCACTTGCTTGAAGCTTAGCAGCGATATGTACAGTGTAAGCGACGTCGTCGGTTTACCGCGCTGTTGAAGCAATTTAGGCATTCAATCCATTTCCACTCGCGTACATGTAGTGAGGACCGTCTTGCGGCAGTGCCTGACTTTTCGGATGTATTGATTGTGGGGGCGTCTTAATGAAAAGCCGAGCTGCTGGCTTGATAGGCATTCCTTTGGTGTGTCCTCGTGGTGCTTCAAGTGGTAGATACACGTTCATATTGTGCGTCAAATTCACTAGCCAACATCATCTCCAAGGGCCTTTATTCCCGGTCATAGACATCGCTGGAGGTCACAATACAAAATCCTGCGCTGGAGGAGAAATCACAAGATGATATTATCTGGACGTTCAGACGGTACAATGTGAATTACCAAAACGCTCTACATGTAGTACACTTTTGAATTTACGCTATCAGACGACAACACTCCAAAGAGATCTCCTTAGAGCTTCAAGACGACGAGATGGCGACAGCAGAGGAAATGCTCGCGTTCGTGGACTCTTTCAAGTGGGACGAAGTTCTATTTGGTGAAGATCACGTCACCAACATAGACATTAAGTGTCTCGAGCCTCTAACAGAAGCTCCTGCGTCTGAATCGGTCTCAAGTACCACGAAATCTCCACCGAAACGGAAAAGGATCCGTACTGGCTGGAGTTCGTCCACTGGTCTCCAACGACGTAAACGAGCAGAGTTGCAGTTTCTCCGAGCTCATGTGAAGGAATTGGAAGTGTATGTGGAGCAACTGAAGTCCAAAGCCGGTCAATCTCTGTTGATATCCCCCGAAAAGAACTGTGGACCTATTGACTGGCGAGAAGTAGCTCTGACCGAGTTCATTGGACGGAAAAAGTCGGAAGAGGCTAACCGCATCCTGCGAGATATCGTAGGTGATGCAACGGTGTTGATCCAAGCGTTGAATGAAGTACCACGAAAGGGATAGTTTTTTAACTGTATAAAGTATCTACTGAAAATACGTCTTGAATACAACCAAAATTGAAGAAAATCATTCTCAAGAAGAAGTAAACTATCAACAGGGATTCGCATTTAACGAAGACGATGAAGAGACTTTCGTGTTACAGATGCAAAAAGTACGAGAAACCCTTGCGCTATTGGTTGCAGTTGCTCGTGTGGATATTAATGCATACAAGTGGGTGTTGTGAGAGAAATGTCAAGTGAACATGGGGAAACCAGGGGAGGAAAAGTTCGAAACGGAAATTCCAGTTGAATTTTTATTGAAATTGGATCTGAAAGAGAACAAAAGACCAAGGACGACGAGACACTGGGGCTGGATTTGGTGCTGTTCTTCGACACTTTACACCAGACAGAGCCAACCCCAGCTTATACCAATGCATTTGCTAAAATTGCCAAAATGGACACCAGTTTGAAGTCTCAGGAACCTGGAATTGACATTGAGATCCCCGTAAAAGTGATATTTAAGCAGAGTGACGATGGGCTGAAGGAGTTGGATCGATTGCTGAATGTTTCTAGAGCAGAGAAGATGATTCTCGAAAGGTGGAGTGCTATTGAGACGGAACTGGTCAAGTCGAAAGCGTTCCGATGTACTTTTGTGCTCTACCCGATGGTTGTGATTTTCGATATCGGCTACAGTGCCAAGCTCGTGAAAAGTATTAGTGCTTTGCTGACCGAGAATGTTTGGTTCTCCAAAGTGGAGCTACTTCTTGACGCAGCTATAACAAAGCTAACAAGAAACTGCTCACCCAACTTTGTGTCCCTTGTGTTCGGCAGCCCCAACATGTGCAATCACCTTATCGTGTTCTCTCCAGTGGAAATACTGACGATTTAAATCATCACCAGCTTCAAAATGTAAGCTTGATGTGTGACACAGTGGAATCATGGGATTTTAGAGCGGTTCTCTCAAGAACGACCAAAAACGTATCAGTGAGTTTGAATTGCGGCGACATTGAAGAGGATGATATCTCTCGAAACAAATGGCTGTAGCTTGCATATGGAGCCTTTTCAAAACGAGCACCTGCGTTGGACTTCCTTACGCTGATGGATGTTGATTGTATGATTCCAGAATATATTGAAGCGTTTGCGTTGGTTGTGGATTCGGATCATCCTGAAGAAGTTTTGTGCGAGTGTCCACATGGCCGCGTGAATGAAAGAGTTGCGTTGCTAACGAGTGGCGCTAAAATCCGATGGGAAGTAGATGCTCAAGGACAACCATGCCGAAAATCTCGGCCGCTGTCATTGTCATCGGAAATGAAAAGTGTCTGGGTTTTCAGTGATGACGGTGAAGACGAATTGGTGAACGCTGTTGTCCCTGGATTTGGTCACTGCCTGGTTGAGCGTGGTGATTTGACCTTCCTTGAACATGCTAATGAGCAATTGAGTGACTATGGGCCGAGTTCACTCACGATCCAGTTTAAAACGAGAGAAGAAGAAAACGAGACCGAAGATGATGACAATGACAATGGTAGAGAACGAGTAACGCACGTGAATCACAATGGTCTGTTCACGTTTATTGAGAAGATTGGGCCATCTTTGAAGAACTTAACGTTGGATAGTCCTCGTACAAAAATGTGATTCTCCGATGTTGTCCGAAGTTTGAAACCCTATCGCTTTGTGTGGGGTTTGCTGCTATTCAACTTGATTTTAAGGATTCCCGCGCAGTCCGTAAGCAAATTCCGGACCTAAATTCCCATTGGGGAGATATTGCAGCATTTACAGCGGACCTGAGCGACCATTTGAACCCGATAGCGAAATTTACATATCGCCTCCGTGTGACTCTTAATAAGCAATGGAGTCCACCCAATTTCGAAGCAAATGCGAAGCTATTGATGGAAATGCTCGAGATCAACAGGAGACTGGAGTATCTGGAGGTGATCGGGCCCATTAGGCACGAGGATTACGCTGATAGATTCTCCAAGTTTCATTTGGAACCGATCAGGATCCCAGCGTTGTTTCCGGAATCAATCGCGTTTCTAAGTGTGATTTCCTGCCTTGGACAAGTACAAGCGCCAAAGAAGAAGACGATGACGAACCCTGGAGCGTCTATCTGCAAGTTAGACCAACACATTCTATCGAACATCTTCGTATTCGCTGGCGAGTGGAAGTTCCGCGAGGTTTATTTCCACTCGCAAGATGGGGATCTTACCTGGGATTCAGAAGATGACGACTTGTTTGTTGAAATGGAGCCAAACTTCTGACAAGTCGAGGGTTTTTAACTGCGTTAGTGTAGCTACTAACAAAAAACTTTACTCACACATTATTTGTCAATATTCACCAGTTTACCAATAAAAGATAATGAACTTGATCCTGGAGCACCGTGATTGGGTCTCGTTTGGACGGTAGGAGTGATTGGAAGTTCAATTACAACTGCACCAAAAGCAGAGCACAGTTGCTGAGCGCCAAATGCTCCACTGACGACTCTGCACCACAGTCGAAAAGCTGTGCGGCACGAGCCAGGCGTGTTTACATGTTTTTAAAAACACGTAAGAGCTCTTGGTGCAAGCGTTTTTGTGCACTTGCCTTAACGTGTTCATGAAAAGACGACGCGACTTACTGTATCACGGCTTTGCTAGAAGTAAGCAATTGCTTGTGGCACAACCGCAGCTCACCAGACGGAAACTACAAATGATAGATTTAACTTGTTCGAGTTTATAAGTGAATGACACAAGATACTTGTTGCCAATTATTTTGGTGCGTCAATTGCTTGTGAGCATTATACAGGATTCGATTGCGTGAGTTGCAACAGGCAAGGAAAAGACGGTATTCCTTTGCTGTGTCCACCAGACCGCTTGGGTACCATGTAATTGTGCTGTCAGTCTTGCACTGTAGATTCATGTCGTTCGGTTAAGACACCTAGCAGTAGCTTTTGTGGCAGTATTTCACCAGCATCACCATCTCGAGCAAAACGTTACAGCACGTGGGATTGTCTCTTCTACTAGTGCAATGGCAGCAACGCAGCAATCTGCACAGAACTGTTTACAAAGTGCTGATGAATGCAAAGTTAGATTTCACAATGCATGTACAGGATGCTGACCAGATAATCCACATACACTGTACATGTACACTAATCGGTGTTGGGCCACAGAGAACTGGTCGTCAGGTAAGAAGGGAGAACATCGCTGAGGTCCACTCGCCTGCGCTAGTCGACAGTCAGCACCTTCACGGACGAGACGCACTTTTGAATTTACGCTATCAGACGACAACACCCCAAAGAGATGTCCTTAGAGCTTCAAGACGACGAGATGGCGACAGTCGAGGAAATGCTCGCGTTCGTGGACTCTTTCAAGTGGGACGAAGTTCTATTTGGTGGAGATCACGTCACCAACATAGACATTAAGTGTCTCGAGCCTCTAACAGAAGCTCCTGCGTCTGAATCGGTCTCAAGTACCACGAAATCTCCACCGAAACGGAAAAGGATCCGTACTGGCTGGAGTTCGTCCACTGGTCTCCAACGACGTAAACGAGCAGAGTTGCAGTTTCTCCGAGCTCATGTGAAGGAATTGGAAGTGTATGTGGAGCAACTGAAGTCCAAAGCCGGTCAATCTCTGTTGATATCCCCCGAAAAGAACTGTGGACCTATTGACTGGCGAGAAGTAGCTCTGACCGAGTTCATTGAACGGAAAAAGTCGGAAGAGGCCAACCGCATCCTGCGAGATATCGTGGACAACGCGACTTTGGTCAAAAATATGGTGATTGAAGAACCCAGAAAGTAACTTGCATGTCCATCGTCATAATGACAAATTCAATGAAACCGGTTTTAAATGTTTCAGTGTGGTCCACACCAATTAACGTTTTGACACACAAAACAGTCATTCTGCAACTCTCCACAGCATGAACACTTTGGTCACCGACGCCGACGAGTCCGCGACGCTGCAGGCGACTTTGGCCTTCCTGGACGCATGGGAGCCCCCCACAGGGAGCAGCAGCGTTGATTCCCCCGTCTCTTCCTCCCAGTCTTCTCCAACGCCATGCCTGGTGCCTCAACAGAAGCAGCAACAAGACCATCACTCCATTCCACCCAAGCGCAAAAAACCCAGACGCAAATATCCCAACAGCTCCTCCACGGTGCTGCAGCGCCGTAAGAAAGCGGAGATTGTGGCTTTACGGAACGAAGTGGAGCAACTTGAGGCGCTGTTAGCGCAACTCAAGCAGGTGCCAAGCTTTAAATACCCTCTCCTGGATGTTGAAGAGACTTTGGTGGGGTTTCAACCAATGAGCTGGGTGGAACAGGCCGCAGTGCAATATCGAGGACGTCTTCAAGCTGAAAATGTCAATAGCAAATTGAAGAGTATCATGGCCAACCAGGTTAAAGTCAGCGAAACCCTTCGGAATTTGATACAGAAGACAGCGGCTAGAGAGGACATGGACTTCCTACATCCGGATCCATGTACGCCACTGAGTGATGGTCTCTACGACATGAGTTTACTGGAGAAAAGTGCGGAGCGGCTGTACTTGCATGCTGATGCTGTATTTAAGCCTGAGATGATGAACTCCATCAGTGTGCAATCCATGGTGACACAGAACCAGTCGCTGGGGAAGACCGTGGAGATTGTGTCCACTACGCCCATGTTGTGTCCTCTGAAGATGGCCAGTGGCACGTTGTGGAATTGGTTCATCAGCGGCGCAAAGGTGCGTTGGGATATTTGCAATTACTAACCTTTTGTGTGTTTCAAGTTGCTAATTGACTTTTTTATTGATGCAGTCTATGCGAAATCGACCAAACATTCTTGAAAGGAACTACACGCTGCTTTTGGAGAGTCAGATGGGCACTTTAGAGTTCAGGAAGCAGAACTTTGTGAGGAGATTCGAGGAGGAAGACCGCGTTGTCATTATTTGGGTCGACATCCTCACTTTGCCCAAGCACCAGTTACAATTCCGCAACCAAGCTTGGATGTTCATCACTCCGTCAGCTGACGCGCCAAAGGACGCTTCTGTGCTTCGTACGTTTCAAAAGGTCTTCATTGACTATGAGGGAAGTCAGCCCATGCAAAGTAATGACAATGCTCAAGCATCAGCATTTCAAGAACTGAGCAAACTGTATCGACGCTTTCTCCAGTCGCAGCAAAATGTTATGATGGAGGAAACTCGTCCTACTACAGTGATGGCTGGCACGGACGTGTCAGGAATCACTGTGTAAGGTATTAATCTGTTGAGAGTGCAGAGCTATTAGTCGTTTCTTTCTGCATGATTGAGTTGTTCCTCTAACATTTGATAATGGATTTTCATCTGGCATTACAATGCTTCGTACAGGATGAGATTCGTGTAGATCTCTTGTGAAATGTACACTGTACGTGCCAAAGTCCTTGCCCTCTCTTTCGGAGAGAGGACAAATGAGAGTCTCACGGCCAGCTTGGAAGTGTCCTTGGACCTCCTCACCCATCCTGTCGCCAGCTCCACCGAATATGTCGCGGTTTCAGTTGCACGCACCAAGGTGAAAGATCGACAAGTACCTCTTGGATGGATGCGTTTCAGCTCGGGTCTGCATAATCAGGAGTGCGCGTCAACTTTTCGTCAACGTAATCCGTGTTGATGGGATGGACACCAGCATCCCACCAATTTGGTACAGTACTTTGCGTTTTGCTCTGCTGAGAACAAGCACCTCATCCAAACGTGATGAGCTTCTTGATCAGGGATGGAGACTCTACGACGTTGGACGAGATTGTGGCCATCATTGACTCGTGGGATACTGATAGTTCTAGTCCTGGTGATGCCACAGACAACGACAGTTCCCCATTCAGTAACGAAGAGGTGGAATCTGTTTTGCTGGACTCGCTGGATAATATACTGGAAGACGCGAGTTTTCTCCCAAAGAAGGAGCAAGAAACCAAGAAACCTGCTAAGAAGAAACGGAAGAAAGCTCCAGGGGCGTCCACGAGGCTCCAGCGACGTAAACGTGCTGAGATCTTGTCTTTGAAGGCGCAGAGCGAGCAACTGGAGGGGCGATTGGACCAACTCAAGCACAAATCGGATATGCCCCTGACTCATAGTGGCGGCGCCAATTCGTCCTGGATTTCGTGGTCTACGGTTGCTGCAGCTCAGTACAAATTGCGTCTCCAATCCGAAATGACAAATCAGAAACTGCGTCTAGTTCTGATAAAACAGATGAAGATGAATAACGCTTTGCGTGACGCATTCCAGGTCCAAGCTTCGCTAGGCGTAAGTTATCCTTCCTGTATGCCTTGCACTCGAAGCTTACGTTGGTTCTAACTGGGTGGAAATTTAGAACTTGGATGCTATCTTCGGGAACCAATTCGACCCTACTGTTCATCAGCCGATATCTGACAATGCTGCACCTGTGATCGGCGAGCTTGAGAAAATGGTGGAGGGTTTATACCTAGACTCTGCAGCAGTTTTCCCACGGAAAGCTACTCTTTCTGCTCCTACGTTACGGGTACTGCAAGAATGTACACGTGGTAGAGTGTTCGAGATCACCGCTACGAATACACTGCAGTGTTCGATTCAAGAGGCAAGTGAGCTGCTGTGGAGGGACTTTCTAACTGTTCGGAAGCACAAGGACAAGTTCTACCACTTCGTAAGTGTACTACGTTGTGTTTATGGATGCAAATGTGGTACTGACTCGTATGTGTTCTACTTTCCAGCTTCGGCAACGTAAACCGTCTGACGTTGAGAAGAAGTTCACGTGGGTTCTAAGAAGTGACACAGAAGTGCAAGAAGTGGAGGGATTTACATTTGTGCGCAAGATTGAAGAGCCAAACCGCGTCGTTCTGGTTGAAGCTGATCGTTTCCTGTTGCCTATGGAAGGACTTCAATTTCGCATCCAGCGCTGGACTATCATAACTCGTTCGGAAGATGGACCGAAGTCGGGCTCAATTATTCGCACGTTGATCCAGATCCACGCCGACTGTGCAGGAAAGACTTCGGCTAACGGGAAGTACCTTGAAGATACCCAAGACTTGATCCTAGGAGAGCTGAGTGCCCGGTTACGAGATCATTTGCAGGAGCAGCAAAAGGAATTGGCGGCAAAACTCCGTAAACACGCTTTAAGCGCCGCACATTGGCACGCGACAGCGTAATACTGCTTTACTACTCAAAGATGATGCTCCGATTTACCTATACTTGCCTTATGCGTCTATATGTTAGGAACTACTGCGTTCGAGCCAAAGAATCGCACCGTTGAATCGACAAGTACTGTATCATGTCCCCGTCCTTTGGACGTTTTTCTTCCAAGCGCACGAAACTGGACGACTGCACTCAACAATTTCGCCTTCGAGTATTGTTTCCCATAAGAGGTGAACACACTTTCGGCTTGAAAGGTTTATGAACGGCCCCCACATTCACAATCAACGGTAGCAGTTGCAGCTGCAGCGCTTTCAATCTTGTTCGTCAGACACAACCTAAAGTCGACAAACCTGCCCGCACATCTCTTCTAATGTAGTGTTATCGGGGTTTGCAGCTTAGATGGGTTTCCTGGCACGTAAATTACCGGTTTGCTCTTCCCGCGACCAGGAACGGATGCCGGTAGCTTTGAACTTTCGCTGCTCCTCTGCAACTTGACGCTTTCTGATGTGGCCAACTCTTTCGTATCTGGATTAGCAGTCATTTTGATCCCTAGATTGGCAGTCAGTACTTTGCCATTGGAACAACTTCGATAGGATCTCATGAGCTTCCTGCTTGCGGACGACGAGAACGTGGCGACGCTCAAGGAGCTCTTTGCCTTCATTGATTGCTCGGGTGAGGGTAACAATGGTGAAGGCGGAAGTTCCCCGTTTTCCAGCGAGGACAGCGAACAGCCTTTGGTCTCGGATTCAAGTGCAGACGTGGAGAGAGGCCTAAGACACACTCAACCTGATTCAAACGCGTTGCAAAAGAAGACTCCGAAGCGTCGGAGGGTCCGAGTTGGATGGAGCTCGTCGACCGGATTGCAGCGACGAAAACGAGCAGAATTGGAGTTCTTACGGCAGCATACGAAGGACTTGGAGGTATATTTGCACCAGTTGAAAGTCTCTCCTAGATCTGCTTTCCCTTCTATAAAGACGGAAGATCCGCTGCAATGGAAGAAGGTAGCGATGGCTGAGGTGACGAAGCTACTTCGATCCGAGGAAGTGAACCGAGCGCTAAAAGCGATTATGAGCAACCAGCTGCAGATACACGAGGGGCTGAGGAGCGTTATGGAGGACAGTACTAGTATCTACCTGCCAATGCCATGCATTGGCTATGGTCAAGAGCTTTAAAACAGCCACACTGATAGTAATTTGCGGCAGATGTAATTAATCAAAAATGCCTGAGAAAATATTCGTTCGTGCTGTTACGCTTTCGATGCTCGCAGTGCACACACATCACGTACAGTATTATTTTCAAACGAACGGTAGCCACTTCACCCGCATGTGCTCTACTATACACATGCCGTAAAACTTACAGGGTTTCTTCCATGTAGGACTCATTGAGCTGACAAAATGACCTAATAATGTCTGCCTCCGAGAAGAGTGATGTGTAGCAAGGCAATATGTACATGTGCCAGTTTTGCTCAACAATAGCTCAACACACCCTCGCGTCATACGATTTGGATGACGATCTATTACGCACACGCTTGTGTGCATGAACACCTTGGCAATCAACCAACCGACACAGAAGCAGATACCGTACATGTATGTAAAACGAAGCAACTTTGTCGGTGGTTGAAGTATTCAATTGCTGTGTCCTCTGGTTGTATCGACGCGCAGCTCTTTCACAACTAATCCTGCTTGCCCTCGTAAGCAGTTTAGATTGTGTTTCCTTGCGTCACAACCCAATGATCGACTGCCTCAACTTTCCCTAAGTGTAAATGAAGACGTAATTTCGCTGTAAACGGCCCAGCTTACAAAGATAAAAGGGAGGTGGTCGGACTGGCCAATTAGCGCAGAAACGATGCCAGTAATCCTATGCATCGTCCGGGAAAAGCAAATCGAAGCGAACTTAGTCAAAAGATGAAAAACTGCACCAAAAAGCAGCTCCGTACCTACGTTTGGAAGGAACCTTTTGGCATGTGGGTGGTCGTCTTGCACTGAGTGAGGCCATCGAGCAAAGGACCAATGCATAAAACGTGAGCAACAGCGTCATATCGGCTAGAATACTTACAACGTCGGCGGTAATAAGCCTCGGATGGTTTTGATGAAACCCTGTACTCATTCGGGAAAAAGCAAGCTCCAGAACGGACGTCATGAACGCTACACAAGAAAACGCGCAGATGGTGTCACTCGACGAGCTCTTTGATTTCATCGACTGCTGTGTATGTCCTGACGTCTTCACCGACAGCCTCGACGTGAACGATCCCCGGTGCGAACACGCGATGCTGCCAGCTCTCGAGTTCCCAATGGACAAGACAAAAAACTCGCCGACGATCACCGATCAGACGTCTCGAGATCTGAAGATTTCCAAGCCTAAGCTTACGACTAAACCGAAGCGTAAGCGGATACGAACGGGGTGGAGCTCTTCGACGGGATTACAGCGACGTAAACGCGCAGAGCTTCAGTTCCTAAGGGAACATGTACGGGACCTCGAAGCGTATGCAGAGAAGCTCAAGAAACGCGTCAGTTTAGTACAGGAGAGCGATAAAAGATCGTGTAATTGGCAGGAGATGGCTGCAGTTGAATTCACGGAGCGTCAAAAAGCGGAGGAGACGAATCGAACTCTAAAAAGGATGATGGACAGTCAAATGCAAGTTAGCGCTGCACTGCATATGATCGCACAACAAAACGCCGTTGTATGAAATTCACTTTGTCCAAAATAACGACATGATAAAACGTATTTCGCCTTGTTTCATGCTCTCTTCACGCGACAAATTGCTTTTCGCCTGGAGAAATTCTACCAGAGACAGAGAGGTTTTCATCAGTTTGCTGCGGGACAAAATGTCCATCTCCTGTCAAAATGAAAACCACATAAAAACGCAACACAAAAACACGTCGTATTCATGAAAATACCTATCCATTTCTATCGTGTTTTGAGAATACACAATCTAAAGTACCTGCATAATCTTTTTCATTTCCACCAATCACAGCCGATGTCGGCAGAGGAATATGATGCAGTACCAAACCCACTTTAGAATTCCCACAATATGAGTGACATCCTCCTGGAGCCGGAAGACATCGCCACTGTAGCTGAAGCTCTGGCCTTTATTGACTCTTGTGAAGGTGGATTAAGTCCAAATGCCAATGGGAGCACAAGTGGCAGCGATAGTGGAAGGTCCCCCGTCGCGGAGGACCAAAAAGTGGACTATTCCTTGAATTCCATTGACACAAAAGCGCAAAAGCCTAAACGCAAACGTCGGTCGAAGAATCCTGCGGGATATTCCACACGGTTATTGCACCGCAAGAAGGCAGAGATGCAGCAATTGAGGGAGGAGGCACTTCGTCTTGAAGCACAAGTGGAAAAGCTGAAACACCGTCGAATTGTGGGTGTTGGAGCGTTAGCAGCTCATGCCAATGCACTCAAGAAGAAAGCAGACTCCAAGTGGATGGAGATGGCGATGATTGAGTTTCAGAGGCGACAGAAGGCGGAGTACGTCAACAGGAAACTCAGGGAGCTATTGGAGAATCAGACCAAGATGGACAAAGCTCTGAGGAGTGTTGTGTTGAAGAAATCAGCGCTGGATGGAGTCGACTTTGTCTATCAGACGCCGTCGGTTGTACAGGACTCGCTGAATGTTGACAACAGTTCGGTGATCATGGCTGAATTGGGGAACAAAGTGTCGGAGATGTATATCGGCTCGAAATCCATTTTCGATTCCGATTCAGCAAGTCCAACGATCAGGTGTGAGATGAAGCGCAGATTTGATGACAAGCTTGGTCACACGGTGGAGATCTTCTCTAGCGCACCATTGTCCTGTTCAATGGGAGCTGCGAGTTCTTCGCTTTGGAAGGAACTGACGACTATCCGCACTTACCCGGATAAATCCTACCGCTACGTACGTATTCTGGGTATAATTTCTGGTATCCATGGATAAATTTGTGTTCTTACTCTTGGTTTTTGTGTGTGTGTAGATGCAAACGAGCACTCCCAATGTATTCGAGAAGAATTTCGATCAGATCTTGCGAGGAAATGCTGGTGCCATTCCGATGAATGGCTTACAGCTTATGAGGAAGTTTGAGGAATCAGATCGCATTGTCTTAGCACGAGCGAACAAGATGCTGCTCCCGACTGACGGAGTGCACTTGATAGCGAATGCGTGGACGATTTTCTCCCCATCCAAGACGGATCCAGAAACGTCCGAGGTCCGAGCGCTTGTGCAACTTCACATGGAGGTTCAACCAGGCTTTTCAGGTCGTCCAGAAGATATTGGCTATGCGAAGGAAGTGGCGTTTGAGACTTGGAGTATGAAGATGCGTGCACACGCTCAGTATTTGCAGGAGGTTCTCATTGAAGCTGCGGCAGGAGCTCCTCCGGGAGCGTCGCGGTTGTTGCTCGGAGCCATTTGCTAAGTTAAATGCGTAAAGGCCGTGCTTTGAGTGTTTATTTGGTCAGTAAAACCAGATTCGCGTGTTCGTCATAAAGATCGTTTGCTACGCTACAAGTTCGGGTTAATACCTGTTTAAATCGCTATTGCCACTCAACCTCAGGCCATTTCTTCGTTTAATAATAACGTGAAGATGCAGCACCATCATTCACTGAGAGATGCTTCGTGTTTACTACCGTTCTTCAAATGAAATTCATCGTAAACATTTGACATCGTAAACAATCGAACAGGCACGTCAGGAATCTGCCACAACTCAAGATGAGTTTCTTGGAGCAAACCCCTGACGATGTGGTGACGGTGGCTGAGGCCATCGCGTTCATCGACGCATTTGAAGCTACAAGCGGCAGTGATAACGTAAGTTCCAACAGCGACTTGGCTCTTTCCAACGACTCAACGGGTACCACACAAAAGGCGGTGAAAGGGAAGCCAAAGCGAAAGAAGAAGTCGAATCCTCCAGGTTACACGACGGAGATGCAGCGGCGTAAGAGAGCTGAGCTTCAGAATTTACGGTCTGAAGCTCACGAACTAGAAAAACGACTGGATCTACTGCAAAAGCTGGAGCCAAACACTCACGTCCAGCGCGCTAATGAAGACGCGCTTGCGTTCAAAGCGAAGTGGAACCAACTCGTGGAAATTGAACGGGCCCGTCGGCAACACTCCGAGGAGAAGAACCGCAGACTCAGAGGTATGCTGTCGCGCTTTCTGGACGCCAACAAGCATCTACGACGAATTCTGGAGAAGAAGACGGCGTTGAAGGTAATTCCCCATTTTTTTTTAACGGCTTCACTACTCTCTGCTCTAATCCTCTTCTTCTTTAGGGGCTGGACTTTGTGTTTGGCAACGAGCCAACTCCGACCCATTCGTTTACGGCTTTCGAGAACAGTAAAGCTATCGCTGGTCATCTCGAGAAGTTGCTGGGGACTCTCTATCTTGAATCTGGCTCGCTCTTTGACTCGTGGGGGTCTTCGGCGGTCAGCTACAGTATGAGGACGAAATTCGAGAAGAACCGGGGCCGAGTCGCCGAGATGAAGGCCACAACGCCAGTCGCATGTACAATGGAGGAAGCTGCAGAGTTGATGTGGCTAGAGCAGAGTGGACACCGTCCAGATCCGCTCAAGTGGGCACGACGAGTAAGTTATTTATTCTTTTTCCTGCAACTTCTTAGCTAATCTGTGCGTTTAGGTTCCTGGGCGAAAGCCTAATTCCCAGGAGAAAAACTGGGTATTGACTCTACAGTGCCAGTCCTACGTGAAGAAGGTGACTGGTATCCAACTACTGCAGAAGTTCGAGGAACCCAACCGCATTGTTTTGGTCAAGACTGACCTCATGACTCTAACGACCGAAGGATTACAATTCCGTGATTTCTCATGGACCATCATCACTCGCTCGGAGACAAACCGACTGGCTTCTGTTGTTCGTATCTACGAGGAGATCTTCCTCGATTGTCAACCAAGTTTCACTGCACGCCCAGAGGATATCACCTACGCCCAGGACGTTGTGCTCAAGAACTTAAGTTGGAAACTCCAGTCTTGCACTCAGAAACTGCAAGACGCGCTGTTGGGACGCTTTGACGTCATCTTCAACACTAATAACCAGTGACGAGAGGCCATTAACAACCTTAATCCAAGCTCACATGTTCTAATTCGTATGGAATTTCGTTGGATAGGGAGCAAACAGCAACCTTACCGCCAGGCGGTTGAACACCGTAACCAACTTCCACCATAATCTTTTTCCAGCCAATCAGAACCACGTAATTTATCTGGTGTAACTGTCCACCTCTTCCATTGTTCTATCTTCCCTCAAGTCCAGCAATACATAAGTTATGAGTTTTTCAGAACGCAAGAGTGAGGATTTCGTGACAGTGGAGGAAGCGATCGCCTTTATTGACTCTTTCGACGCCATTTTGGGTAAAAATGAATCCAGCGCCACTTCCCCTACGTCCGACAGTTCTTCGGATTCCGGAAGTGTCTATCCTGAAGCGAAAAAACAGCCTTCCAAGCGCAAAAGGAAGTCGAATCCACCAGGTTACACGACCAGAGTGCAACAGAAGAAGAAGGCGGAATTGCAACAGTTAAGAGAACAAGTTCGGGCACTGGAACAACATTCGGAACGTCTGAAAAAGATTCGACCGAGTAGTTCTACAATTGGTCCTCTTGATTCGGAGATTGCCACACAACAGGCGAAATGGGAGCAACTTGTGGCTTCTGAATATGAAGCACGACGAAAGTCGGAAGAGACGAACAGGAAGCTCAAAGCTATTCTGGCACATCAAGTCGAAGTGGACAAGAATCTCCGTCGGGCGTTGAAGAAGCGGTCGCTGTTGCAGGGCATCGACTTTGTGTTTGGCAACGAACCGACGTCCAGTTACTCGTTCGCAGCCTTCGAGAACAGTAAATCGATCATGCATCACTTGGAAGAGACGGTGGCGAGACTCTACGCGGATTCCCACTCAATTTTCCAGAATGAATCGCCTTCTGCTATCAGTTGCAACATGCAGATGAAACACATCCAGAACTTAGGACTGACGGCTGAAGCTCTGTCCGTAACGCCGGTGTTGTGTCCGATAGAAGTGGCTGCGGATATCTGTTGGAAGGACTTGAGTATCACTCGTCCTTGTCCTGAGAAATGGGCCCGCAGTATGAAGGGAAGTAAGCCTCACTCATTCGAGAAGAACTGGATCTTGACGCTGCAGTGTCAGTCGTACGTCAAGCAAGTGAAAGGTGTCCAGTTCCTGCGGAAATACGTCGAACCAGATCGTATTGTGATCATCAAGGCGGATCTCATGGAGCTTAACAACGAGGAACTCCAATTCCGGGACCAAACGTGGACAATTATATCGAGATCAGAGACCAATCCGAACACTGCGGTGGTGCGTGTGTGTGAGCAAATGTACTTAGACCGACAGGCTGGAGGAATCGCATCTGCACGACCGGAAGACGTCCAGTACGCGCAGAACGTGGTGCTGAGGAATCTGAACTGGAAGTTGAGAGAACACACGCAACACTTGCAAGACCAACTGATTGACGAGACGCAGTTGTATGGATTGTCCTCAGCCGTTGCTGGGTACTGAAGATTCTTGGGGCGATACGAATCGCTATGGACCTTGTGCTTGAATTTGACTTTTGACATTGTGTTTCTTGAATATCAACGTGTTATGTCGAGCACAAGTTGCAAAAGGCTGTACATTAGCCATGTTCCAACTCAAAGCAGCTAACATCATTCCTAGTTGCTACGCAATCTTTGACGTCGGGCATGCGTCTTGCCTTCGTATGTCATCATCGATGATCTCATCCACTCCAAGGTCGAAGACCAATCTTCCTTCTCATTTCCAATTCTACCTCAAGCCCCTAAAGCGATGCCGACAACCAACACTGTCTACCGCTCCGGCGACCGCACTTCGTACACAACAATCCATCGGACAACGGAATCCGTCCCGACACTGCAAGACCACGAGGTTCTCATTGAAGTTCGCGGCGTCACCCTCAACTACCGAGACCTCGCCATCTCCACGTCCACCTACCCCGGCTCAGTGAAGGAAAATGTCGTCCCGTGCTCGGACGGCGCTGGAGTGGTGGCTGCCGTTGGCAAAGCAGTTGAGGACATCCACATCGGAGATCGCGTCATCGCCAACTTCGACTTCGACGTCACCAACATGTATGACCCTGTACTGGACAATGGAGCACACTGGCTAGGTGGGACAGTGGATGGGATGCTGCAACAATACGCTGCAGTTCCAGCCCAAGGCGTCGTGAAGATCCCAAAAGACTGCAACCTCGACTTCGTGCAATTAGCCTCACTTGTATGCGCAGGAGCGACGGCCTGGAACGCTCTGTATGGCCTCATTGCATTGCGTCCAGGGCAAACTGTGCTACTTCAGGGTACAGGTGGAGTCTCCATCTTTGCCTTGCAGATGGCTAAAGCTGCTGGTGCCACGACCATCATCACGTCTTCGTCTGATGAAAAGCTACAGTTCGTCAAGGAGAACTTTCGTGTCGACTACACCATCAACTACCGCAAGACACCGGACTGGGCAGCAGAAGCAAAGCGTCTAACCAACGGCAAAGGCGTCGACTTTGTTGTTGAGACTGGAGGGTCTGGTACAATTGTGCAGAGTATCGAAGCTGTTGTGCCGGGGGGACAGATCAGTATTATCGGGGGTTTATCGCGAATCGAGCAGGAGAAAATGCCAGATGTAGCAATGTTGACGCTGGGCAAAGGCTGCATCACGCGGAGCATTCAAATCGGGAGTAAACAACTTACATTGGAACTTGTGCGTGCTGTCGTGAGCCAGAACATCCAGCCTTATATCCACAAAACGTTCGGCTTTGAGGAGGAAGAGATTCAATCTGCGTTCAAGTGCCTGGAAACTGCCGGTCATATTGGCAAAGTTGGGATCTCTGTCAAGCCAGAATAAGGCAGCATAGTATTTCGTTAACGTTTTCGCGAATCACTTCAAAGTGCATTTGCTGTAACTTTTTCCGCTTTACACCAGGTACATGTATCAACTGATCGCGTGAGTTTGAGATTACGATTTTTGGTCGATTATGTGCAGTCGACCAGTAATCCTCACAGGTTAGGCGTGTGGGGATAGCTAACGCCAAACCATTTTGAATCACGTGCCCTGGCTCACAAATGGATTTCCTAGCAGACGTCGACTTCGCTTCATTATCCGAGGCGATTGCATCAGTTCAACCCCTTGAAATCAGTGATAAATGGTTGGATGAAGAGCTCAAGTCTGAAGAAATCCCCCATGCAAGTCTAGCTACAACTATTCCACCTTCTATCCCACCTACCAAGAAGAAGAAACAGCGAACAGATTTGCGTGGGTACTCCACGAGGCTGCTGCATCGCAAAAAGGCGGAACTTGCTCACTTGCGGAACGAAGAACAGGAGCTAACAGCGTGGCTAGATCAACTCAAGAATTCCATCCTGACTGCAAAAGTTTCTAATGGGCACGAGAAAACAACCGCATCATCGATTAAAGAACACAAGGAATGGGTAGCCAAGGCTTTGGAAGAATTCCGGCGAGCAGAAGCCGTGAACCGCAAGTTGAAAGAGATTCAGGCTGATCAAGCGCAAGTCCAGATATCCTTACTGGACATTATCCAGCAAGGTTTGGATCTAGAGGTGCGTTTGAGTTTGCTGTCGAAAAGGACCATACAGAAAGAAAAATCAAACTTCCAGATTCTTTTTTTTCTATTTGAATGAATATGGCTATCAAAAGCTACCGTAGCGCTTGTATCTCTCTCTTACAGCGGGATGAGACTTGCTAAAGTTCAATAACCAGCATGCTTCTCCAACCCAACAAAATTATCAAGAGCCTTATCTTCAAAAGCCTCGCAAAGGGATATTGAGATTAGGAAATGTAAATCTAAAGGCACAGCGTTTGCTCAGGCAGCTCAAGACCAGCTGTCGCTACTGAGTACTCTAGAAGCCGCTTTCCCAACAAGCTAACAACTTCTTGCTCGTCCTGTGTGACCGCATCCTGCATCATGTCCCGAAAGTCCTTGACAACGGAATTGCTGGCGTTTGCAATCAAGTACGGCACTGGCATTTGTCGAGAATGAAATTCCAGCAACGTTTTGTTCTGCGAACCATCGTTTCCCGGTCGGATACTTGCCCAACAAGTCTCGTCCACATCCAATCCACTGAAATCACCTTCTCCTTCCGAGAAAATCTTCCACACGATCACAACGCGGTCGCTTTCGATGAATCTTCGACACACAACGTGCTTCATAATGGACATGATCTTCCCGCGGGATGAAGTTTTCTGCAGACGAAATTGAAACCCAACAGTATTTTCTGGGTCGGATACGCCGTGGTAAACTTGCCGGTCGATTTGACGGTGAGGAAGTGGAACGAGCTCCCACATGACTCGGCTCGAGTCCTTAAAGCTAAAGGGCTGAAGGAATCGCTTTCGATGCTGGAAATAATCCACATCTCCGTTCGGCTTGTATCGGTAGGATGAATCTATAAACCCAATTGGCAACGATTCCATCGCAACACCTTGGAAGATCTGATCGACTTGAGCGTAGCATTTGTCCACGTCTTGGAGATACATTGCGTACAGTGAGGATACGGATGACTTAAGCCGAAGCCATCGGAGGTCGTTGATCTGATCGTGCGCAACAGTAAGACACCCACCCTGTGCTTCAGAAGTAAGAAGTGTCAGAGCACTAGAGTCTTGACGTACCCCCAAGCTCTCGAGATACATGCTCTGAGCGTTGACAATGGCCTTGAGACGCTTGTGCTCTTCTTCCACTAGAAGTCGCTGTTCGCGCTGATGAATAGCTACTTTTCTCCAGAATGTCTTAGCAAGAACCAGATCGGTGCGAGCTGTGGTCTCTTTTCCCTTCTGCGCATCGATCAGGCCTTTTACTTGCGTTGACAACTCGTCGACAGTTCTGCGAAGCTGTTCTCGCTCGCTTTTCAGACGCATACGGTACTTTTGACGACGGTTATCCCCTGTGTCACCCCGGCGGCTGCTCTTCCTAGTTGGGTATCGCTTGCTCTTTTGACTTTCGTCCGTGTCATCCGACAAGGAGTCAGCTTGAAGGAAATACGCGGACGCTGCTTCCCCATCGACAGGACGCTCGTCATCCAACGACTTGTCACCGGCAAAAGTCTCCAGTGCCAGGAAGGCAGATACCTCGTCGAGAAACTCCAGGTCCGATGCCATTACTTTTTTGTAAATGTCTCTGAACTTCAGAGGCAAGCCGCTTGCCAAGCGTGGGTAAAACACTCACGTCATCAGTGATCGCAAACAGATGGAATCACGAGAGGTGACCAAACGCACTGTGTCAGCTTGAGTCAATCTGCTTGACTCCTTGTCTGAGCAAATTATAGTTAGCACTGAGAATGTTCTACTGGTCTCTATGCTACGAATATGTTTGCGTGGCTGGCTACGCAACCCTGTAGCGCGTACGCTACAGGTCTTTCCATCCACGTTATTTCAGTCGCCGCCTGCTATTTTCCTCGCCGGAACGCTCTCAGTCGTCGTGCCCTTTAGTCCGCTCAGTAGTAGCTCCAGCATGTTTCTCGCCGCGTTGGCATCCCGATTCCAGAAGTTAGCCTTGCAGCAGCTGTTAGTACAGCGCAAGACATTTCTGGAGCAGCGAAGAACGGTTTTCCGACTTGCAAGTTTCGGGTTCCTGAACTTGGACATCTCTGCAATCTCCTTCAACTCTTTCGGGGAAGGATTGTCCTTGGCCCGCACGTCTGCTTCGTCGTCTTTCCTCTTGACATTGTTGATCAGACGAGTTTGCTTTAGGCGCTTGTGACAGCAAGGGCATGTGAGACTGGTACGATACTCGTCCATTGGAATCACCGTCACCCTCTTCTTCACCTCCTTGATGAAACCTTTGACTGGGCCTGTAGGGTGCCCTTTGATACCGTCTCTCCGACTCCAGTCACCGTAAGCGACACACACGCGTTTGCTAGGCTTGGGAACGGTTCGCGTGGCTAAAGTCGTCAAGGCCGCCATCTTAGCGCGATCCTGCGTGAACCTCCACCGCAGAAAAGCTTGTTCTGCAAAGAACGCGAGTAGGAAGCGGACGTGCAACCAGAAGAAGTGGAGACGGTCCCAGTAGAGATCGTAATTCGCGGTCTTGAACGAAGGCATCGCTCGGACAACGGCTGCGTACCACGGCTCGCGCTTCTTGAGTTTTTCGTAGGACAAGCGGAAGTCGTTCATACGCGCCAAATGTCGGTACTCACGTGTTGATATTGCAACAAAACGCTCTCGTTCTTTTCGCTCTTTCTGCCGAGCTCTGGCTCGCTGTTGCCGTCGGTGAATGGAGCGATTGCGCGTCCGAGTAGAAAGATGACCAACCGAGACGGCAGTGACGAGAGATCGCATCCCGGGGTCGATGCCGATGAAGACGTCTGGTGAGTAACTCGGGCCAAGCTTGAACAGCTCCTTGTCAAAGGTGTCTTTTTCAGCTATCGCTTCCGGGGTCTTCACTTTCCTCTTTTTTGGTGTCGTTGAGCTGGTTGGAGCTGCCGTACCGTCGTTCTTCTTTCTCTTCTTCCGCGAATCCCGCTCCTTGACGACAATCGAGGTCGTAGTCACTGGTCGGATCATGGTGATCGACACCCCGTAGCCGTTGGTCTTGAGTTCGTCTGCGAACTTGCGGCTCCGTGTCTCGAACTGGACAACATTGAACACCTTCCGCAGAATCTCGCTTCGATGCTTCTGGAACGTCTGCAGGCTGAACGGCAATCGATCTACTTCCGGCAACTCGGTGCTCATGAACTCTTTGAGCTTGGGATCGCGAATAAGTCAAGTGAAGACGCTGAACAGAGTCGTTGCATTGATCTTCACGTACGCTGCCTGGTAAGAGGTCGAGACTGGCAACAGAGAGTACACTCGGGCTCCCTTCGTCTTCGGGTGTTTGGCGGCGAACTTCTCCATGAATGTCAACATGTCGTACAGTTTGTGTAGAAAGTGGGCGCTGTTCGCTCGCACATGCCATTGCCACGGTACGATCCCAAGCCACGCACGAAGCTCCTTCTCTTCCGGGTCGCTTGTTTCATCCCACTGAGTCCACTGGTTCACCATTTTTCCAGTAGGGTGGCCGTCGTCGTCATTTTCGGGTACTGACTTCACGCGATAACAGCTATCCACTAGCTTCTTTGTCTGATTGTACGAGAGCTCCAGCTTCCCCTCCTCCGCGTACTTGAACCGGACGTACAGGTGCAGTCGTCGCCTGAAGTGCAGAGCGACCATATTGAGGGCGTTGATCGACATGAGCTTCGCTAGCTCGTTGATCATGCTACTACCATTGCCCGTGAACTCTGCTTGATACGACGTCACCTGTTCACGCCCTGCCCAGTACCGCTGGCAGGTCTTATGAAATGCTATGTACTTCGTCACGGCCTTCAGCCGATCTCGCTGCTCCATGTTCTTCAGCGTCGCAGCACAGCATTGATAGAATAGCATCTGCTCCAAGCCGGGTACATCATCCTTTTCCTTCAGACAACGCAAGACGTGAAGGTTGGCGAGGTGCCAACCCTCCAACTGCACTTGCTTCATGACCACACAAACTCTCTTAATTTCCTCCACTAGCCCCAGCAGTAGACAGACGCGAGACAGCTTGCAGATCACGCTGGAGTGTATCTTTGTCGTGCTCTGCTTCAGTTGATAGGTCGGCGAGGGTTCTTGCGATGGAGCCGGGAACGGAGAGAGCTCTACTGCGACAGCATCGTTGTCTTTCTTCTTACGCTTGCGTCCCATGGCGCAGAATGTAGAATGCGGTGAAGAGAATGCCAGTTTGAAGCATCGGGCAAACGCCGGTAGTTCCGGTTGATGAAGAATCCACAAAGTTTCCGATCCCTATAACATTGGTTGAAGTAACATGTCCGTTTCGGGACAACAGCTAAGTAGTCTATCCAAGTTCCATCTCCAATGCAGCAGCTCAAGAAGGGCTCCTTCCGTAGTGAATGGGTCAACAAGCCTCCTACGAAGCAGTTGGGATGGCGAACGCTTTTCCACGAGCTCTTGCACAAGGAGGGACGACTCACCTAGTGGTGTCTAACTTCAACTAGGTATTGTACCAAGGTGAATAGTGTATGAAAGCCCAGGCACAGAGGCTGCGACTGTGTAGGTGCTTAATTCTGTTGAAATTGCTCGTGGCGCTTTTGTATACACCCAGCCATCCACCGTGGATTGTCTGAGTAAAGCGTCTACTGTGACAAAATCCTCGTACTGTACAGACTGCTTGTCGCTGAATGGGGCCCTTTCTTGGATACAGTAGCCCGCTGCTCGAATGTGAACCTGTTGGGCTGTTTCTCGCGTTGGAGGTGTCGATTTCCCGACGTTTGGTGGCTTTACACCGCTGTAGAGTCAGCTTCAGCGCTCTGTCATCGCTGTTTGAGGTTGGGCAATTACTCAGCTCTCAATAGGTCGCGGACAACCATGATTTGTTTTAGTCTTCATCAAGCTTGACGACTTCAGTGGCGGAGATTGACCAGGTTCGGAGTTGAAAGCGATGGCGGAAGACAAGTCCGGTCACTGGGTGATGAGGACAGGGTGTTGGGGGGCTCATACTCCCGGACAACGTGAGCAAGAACTTGCGAGTCATTGCTGAAACAACGTGTGACGCGAATCAAATCAGTTTGTCAAGGTGACTTTCATTCTGTGGCGGATAGTTCATGTTTAGTCACGCTCTACCCGGTGAAGGTGCAACAAGGTTGTGCCCTAGCTGAAAAGAGTCCGGAATGTGCGCCTGACGATGCACAATTGTACAGAAGCTTCATGTTGGTATTAGCTATCGCTCATTCCCGTACTGATGCTGTGCTTCATGACTGTGGGCTGGCTGGATCGGTGCCAGCTAGCACGAGCTTCTATACGCCTCTGAGGAGACGACAGTGTCCGAGAAACGATCTTTTTCTAGAGCAAGTCAACGTTTGTCATGACCCAAGCTCAGTCACCGCCATGTTTGACGCGATGGACCAAATTCAGGCAACATCCTGTTTGGGCTGCTAAGTTTATCAATGTGAAGAGCGAAATGTGGCTCCTCTATTGCTGATCACTGTGGTGCATCGGTTTGTACTTCAACAAATTTAAACTGTAAACAAGCGTTCAGAATTGTAGAGAACAACAAAGGACCATCGCAATCAATTTTATTTTATGTTTTAATCTTAAAAGAAAAGGATCTAGCTGCATATACTTTGCTTAGATTGCCCAAGATCAGACTTCGCTAGAAAGCACTCTAGAAGGTGTTTCCCCAGCAATCTAGTAACTTCTTGCTCGTCCTGTGTGACTGCATCCTGCATCATTTCCTGGAAGTCCTTGACAATGGGATTGCTAGCGTTTGCAATCAAATATGGTACTGGAGTCTGACGAGAATGAAACTCCATCAATGTTTTGTTTTGCGAGCGATCGTTTACCGGTCGGATACATGCCCAACTGTTCTCGTCCACATCCAATCCGCTGAAATCGCCTTCACCCTCCGAGAAAACCCTCCACACGAGCACAACGCGGTCGCTTTCGACGAATCTTCGGCACACTAGATGCTTCATAATGGACATGATCTTCCCGCGGGATGAAGTTTTCTGCAGACGAAATTGAAACCCAACAGTATTTTCTGGGTCGGATACGCCGTGGTAAACTTGCCGGTCGATTTGGCGATGAGGAAGTGGAACGAGCTCCCACATAACTCGACTTGAGTGTACAAATTCAAATGGCAACAGCAGTCGGTTCCGATGCTGGAAATACTCTACATCTCCGTTCGTCTTGTATATGTAGGACGAGTCTGGTGACCCGATAGGAAACGATTCCATCCCAATTTCTTGGAAAATCTCATCCACTTGAGCGTAACAGTTGTCCACTTCTTGGAGATACGTTGAGTACAGCGAGCATACCGACGATTTAAGCCGAAGCCACTTGTGGTCGTCGACCTGGTGTTTAAAAGTACCATAGCGTTTAGGAGTTGCAAGGGTCAAAGCGGACTCAAAAGTGCCTTGGCGGACTCCTAAAGACTCGATATACATACCCTGAGCGTTGACCAAGGCTGAAAGACGTGAGTACTCTGCCTCTACTAGAAGTCGTTGTTCGCGCTGGTGGATGGCCACTTCTCGCCAGAAAGTCTTGGACAGCACCAGATCAGTACGAGCGGTGGTGTTCCTTCCCTCCCTGGTACTGACCATGTCATGAATTCGTGTTGACAACTCTTTGGCCTCCCTGCGTAGCCCGTCTCGCTCATTTTTCGCGCGCATGCGGTACTTTTGACGGCGCGTATCCGTTGTGTTGCTCCGACGGTTGCTCTTCCTAGTTGGGTATCGCTCGCTCTTTTGTCCCTCGTCCGCATCATCAGACAAGGAATCAGGAGCTGCTCCTCCATCGCCAGGACGTTGGTGTAACTCATCTTCCAAGGACTCACAACCGGCAATAGTCTCCTGTGCCAGGAAGGCAGACACCTCGTCGAGAAAGTCTAGATCCGATGTCATTACTTTTTCGTAAATGACTCTGAGCCCACTGCTCAGCTCAGAGACGCGTGGGAGAAGACTCACGCCATCAGTGATCGCGGACAGATGGAATATCTAGGGATGACAAGCGTACTGGCTAATTTTGACGGAGCTCCCACGCAAAATACACGTTACCTTAGATAGATACGTGTAGATGCTGGAGAGTGCTTACGAAAGTTGCTCTCGAGAAACAAATAACTCTGAAAGTGTTGCGCTCGAGGATCGAATTTACACATACACCTTCGTACATTATCGTCTAAACTTTTACTGAGTGATGTTCACGCCAAGGTACATGTAGCGTGACTAATCAATGTCCTACCCACAACAGTGAAAGTCACCTTGACAAACTGACTAGATTCGTCACACTACAACGCGTTATAACTCCCAACGTTCCATATGATACCTCGAGGGCCCCCTGGTGGTCCACTGGTCAATGCACCACAAAGCTACGCAGTTGGCAGGCGTTCGAGTCCCTCCGGGGACGTATTTTCCAATCCAGATGATAAGAAATGATTAGCATTCGAAAATTCAATATCCCATGTGATACCTCGTGAAGGCAGCAGTGCTTGCTCAATTCATCCAAGAAGACTAGTAGGTGATACTAGCTGCTCTCAACCACAACGAGTAGAATGGTTGCCCAAACCTGTGATTAGACTTGTGAGAAACAACTCCGACGAAGAAGACAAGGCACTTAATTAAGCTCACTCTACAACGAGCTAAGGTCTTTTAGCGGCGGAATTGTCACCATCAACGCATAAAAAATTGCACGGGAGCTTCATGTTGGAGTTAGCTGTTGGTCGTTCCGTAGTGATGCTTTGCTTCGCGCCTCTGGACTTAGACAAAAGTCAAAAATAAAATCCAATCTAAAGTTACGTCGGCTTGTGTTCATGGCGCCGCTCAAGATCCTTATCGTTGGACCCAAGGAGGCCGGCAAGTCCACGGTATGTTCACACTTGATCATGTTCTGCCTGGGTCTTACGCAGTTTTCGATGCGTGTCAGATTGCAAACTTCCTAGCTGAGCACTCGGATCGACTCGGGAGTCAGGAGCGCTACCAACCGACTATTGGGGTGCGGATCCTCGAGCTCGAAAAGGGAAAAGTGAACATTGAGCTCTGGGATGTGTCAGGCGATCAGAAGTACGGGCTAATTAGTTCTCGAAAATCGTGCTCTAGCTGATCACTTGTGCTTATTACAGCTATGAAGCGTGTTGGCCTGCTGTGATGAAAGATGCGGACGGTGTCATTCTCGTTTACAGTCCAGAGTCGCACGTTCACGAGAGCGAAGCCATGCTTTGGTGCGAATTTACCCGTAAAAGGGTGTTAAGTGATCAACTAACCACTCACTACTTGATAAATGACAGGTACGAGTGGTTTATACAAAATGCTGGCTTAGAGAGCTCGCAGAGTCTGGTGTTTGAGCACTCGACAGGTGCCAACAACACTGCTGCACCGCTGACTTCAAAATCCCGGCTTCCGAGTCATTTACGTGTGGTTGCGACAACTTTTGACACCCCCAACGTTTTCAAGAGCGAGTTCAACCGACTTGTAGCTGCTGCACAAGAGCGACAGCAACGCATGGGAAACCGTAAATGATCCAGAAATCAGTCAAGCCAAGAAGTTTAACAGTCTTGAATCCAAATTCCGCTATGCTTGCTACACTTTAGCAGACACAGTTAGCAGAGCGATTTTCTCTTCTTTTTCGTCATCCCTGCTTCCTTCAACCTCTCCGACTGCCCCAAGACCTCCATCAAACCAGTCACCACCGACTTCAAGATCGTCGGGCAGTGGAGGATGGCTAACAGCTCATCCTTCCACATTTCCGTCATCTCCACTAACATCCACTTCTTCAACTCCAGATTCAACTGGTATTTGTCCTGCGCTGCCGTAAAGAACTTCTCGTGTAGGTGAAACTAGAGGCGCAATTACCTCTGGTGCGAAAACACGTAACTTTCGTCGCTTTGGTGCATCAGTTGCTTCACTAAGCCGAACAAACAGGCTCCACATGCTGCCATCACCACAATGATATCTAGAATCCACCAGAGCCACAGCACTTTGTTCATCAAGTCGCTCTCGCTTTGGTGCGGTGGCATCGCTCCGACATACGCACAAGTGCAGACATAGTCGGCTGGGGACACGTTGCAAACGGCATTTAACATGCAGCAGCACGGCAGCTCGTGACTCAATCGGTCCATCCAAATACCACAATACTGGTCCATCCAAATACCACAATACTGGCCAGGGCCATCACGAAAGGCACGAGAACAGTCTCTAGAGTTCGCACAAAGCTGACAACCTGACGGAGGTGTCGTAATGCCATCAATACCCTCTGAATTTTGACCGGAAACCAGCCCATTCAGCAAAGTTAGCACCAAGAAAGAGCATTTCACCACCAACGTCATGATTCTCTACGAAGACCTCGTCCCAAGTGAGAATCCCTACGAATTAATTTAATAGGCAGAGACCAATACAATCGATTTTCAACCATGTTCGTCGACTCCAAATGAATATCGATCATACTTTCCTCGTGTCGTGGAGAGAGAAGTTAGTGGCGACCTTCGTGGTAAACTTGCCATTCATGTGAAAATTTACAACATTTAAATTAAACAAATCCAGAAAAATAATTTATTTTGAGCGTAGAAGAAAGAAAAAATGTCGACAAGAACACGAGCAGAGGCGAAGCGCCTACGCTTCTCAAGAGCTGGGGATGACGTGCATGACTCTGACCATAGTGAACTGCTCTATTCAGCTCTCACAGCCGGCGCGTTGTGGTTCCTGGGTATGAAAGATATGGTTCAACTGCTGGGAACGTGTCGGACGCTTCGACACGATAAAACTTTGAATGTAATGGCGTTGAGCAATTCCAGCGTCGGAGTGCATTTGATGCATGGCTGCAGCGGTGATTGGATGGATTTATCGTTGCAGAAACAACAAGATTCAAGTTTGCAAGCTGGAGAGGAATCGATCTTCTGGTCAGGATGCAGCGAACACAATCACGTGTCGAGGAAGAAACAAGTTAACCGTCTCTTGCTGGAAGACACAGTACCTTTGGACTTTTCTAGAGGACAAGCCGCTCAGATGCTGTCGCTTATTGGCAGGATGGAGAAGAGGCTAAAGCCATTTTACAGTCGCGCGTACGTGGCCACTCCATTTGGAGAGTTCATCCGTGCTCGACCAGTTGTCGTGCCGCTGCCTGCAAGAACAGATAAAGATCCGAGTGAACTGTGGACGATGGAAGATGCTCGTGTTGCGTTGAATTCGATGTGGGATCGATTTGGAGATGATTTTACAGCTTCCACTTCGGAATACGTTCACGTGTCGGAGTTGGGAATGCACTGGGAAAACATCATCGTGGCCAAGCGTGATGCCAAAAAGAAGTGTAGTTTCTGCGACGCAGCGAAGAAGGCTGTGCGTGAATACAGGAGAGAAGCAAAGTCGTTAATGGATGAGTTCTCGCGCGTGCTGAAGGCCAGGCAAGTGGAGTGGCGTGCTGAAGGGTTAGACGATGACGAAATACACGAGTGCCGTAGTTTGCTGAAGGCCGATATGTTCCTGGAAGACTCGTACCCAGACCCGAATGCAGCGGAAAGCACACAAGATGACATCCTTGCACACATCTGCGAGAATGACAAATTCCCTCTCATCCCGTTCGAAGGAATGGCCCATGGACTGGAAAGAAAGAATGACGATATTTTCAACGCGCTGGCATTGGAGTGTCAAGACTTGTGTGAAGAGTTTTACCAGCCCCTGAAACAGAATTTGGCCACTGATGTTGCCTTCAGTGGCCAGCGAGTGCATCGCTCGTGGATGGACACTGGAGAAGAAGCAGCTATTATCCGTCGCGAACTCATTGCTGGACTATCAACGAGCGGATTCCTTGTGGGAGTGTATGCCATGAAGGCTGTGGAGGACTAATACTGGGACAATACTACAAAAATTAAGCCCTACAACTTGCTCCCCGTCGAAGTCGATCAAGGAGCAGGGTCCTTCATAAACACGCAGACGACCATCCCAAGCAGCAAGTACATGTAGCAGTTGCAGCAATTTGTAGAATAATCGATTGATATAGTTTCCAGGTCGGAACCGTTCCAGTATGGAACCATAGGTGTCACTACGCCAATTCATCAGCAAACGCCTCCGGAAAACGCCGTTGCCGTGATCCGCTGCGTGCACGTTTTTGATCGCACCGCTGTCCCAACTTGATTCACGCGGGTGCACTCCAACTCTCCCCTGCCTAGTGATGGTGGTTGCAGTATTCACCGAACCGACACCTTTCGAACCTACCTTTGTATCATGAATTTCCTTAATCAATATTCTGTAGTATTGGAAGGCAATTCAATATAAATCACTCTTCATATATCGAAATTTAATACATTTCTGAAAGCTGATACAATGAATAGATAAAGTGCCTTTGCTGCTTCAGAAATATGCAAAACTTCAACTTTGAATCAAAATGCTCCAGCAATCGATTGCGTCGATGATCTCCGTTGACGGGAGCCATTCCTCAATCTACCAGTGTAAGAACGGATTGCTATCAAACAACAGTAAAGTATGGCAGTCCTTGTCGCTAATATTGAAGAGAGTCCTCCATTGGGAGAGTTACGAATGCTCAAGTCTCGAGCTCAGAGTGGAGAGCGGCGTCGACAACTCCAGCGTGAGCAGTGCGAGACTACAAAGAAGATCGAGCGCAAGGAACCAGGTCCAGCCTCCGACGCAAAAGTAATCAAACACAAGAGGCGGAATTTCTTCAAGTGGTTGTTCTCTCCGTCAGTGTCGACGAGCCGTCAAGTGGCTCCACCACCTCCACCAAGAGTTCGCGTCAAGATCCCCATCGTCTACCGCAATGGCGAACACAAGGGCGTCGTTGTGGGGGGAGCACGGGTTCCTTTCTCTCGGCCTATGCAGGCCAACCGCCGCAGCCTCATGTTGTCCCAAGTTGATGTGAATTGCACCATTCCAGAGGACTTTGAGATTGTGATCGAGTTTCCGGACAGACTCGCGTGGGAAGAGTATGAAACTGTGGACAATCGTAGAAGAGAAAAGAAAAGACAAATGAAGAAGGAGAAGTTAGCTCGAGAGCTCGCCAAGTAAGCGATCATGAAGTATTTATTTCGGAAGTGTGCTTGTTCGTACTGTTCCTCTCAAAAATCCCCAGCAAAACCACCCCCGCCACCTTCAAAACCATTTCCACCGCCAAAATCTCCTTCACCTCCGTAGTCTCCACGATCACCCAAGGTGTCTGCGAGAAGTAGACCGCCAAGCAGACCAGCAGTACCGCCCAAAGCAGCCCCAGTGCCAGCACTCATCCCTCCACCATCTCTACTCTGTCCATATATGGGCGCGGCGTATCCTGACCCCGATGGTGCGCTTACATACGTTGCTGATGGAACTCCGTACGGCTGGCTAGATGCACCTCCTGGAGGGGCCACTGGTGCAGCTACAGGAATCGCAGCGCCTTCATGTCGCGCTCCGATTCGTTTAGCCGCCATGAAGCAACATCCACAGCAACACAACAGCAGAGCTAGAGACCCAAGAAGCCACCAAAGCCACAACAGGCCAGTTCCTCCATCTGCCACGTAGTGTGGGGCATATCCACAATTGCAGGCATAGTTAGAGACCTTGCAGACAGCATTGTCTGGGCAGCAGCACGGACGTCGGTCGCTCTGGCGGTCCAGCCAGTTGCCGCAGAATTGGCCAGGGTTTCCACGATACGCTCGAGAGCAGTCACCCGTGCTGGCACACACCTCACAGCCAGATTGCGTCGAGTCCTTTTGAGCAAAAGCCGCTGCATTGAGCAGAGCTACTACCACCACAACGAGGACGTGCCAAGAGTTGGCCATCTTGGCAGATAAAAGCCCTTACATGGACGACAGAAATTGGCCCGTCCCAATCTGCCTTTCAATTTGAGAGACGAGAAGTGACCCCAATGCAAATGACAGGCATGAAGCGTTATCGTAAAAGTCGAAGAAATCGGGCGGCGACAGCCCAATGCGCATGTTGAAAACGAGTCGGACGTCCTCGTCCGATGAAAAATGTTCGTCTTAGAAGCTGTTTCACAGTCCAGCGCGGTGCGAGATCAACCTGGCCACCGCGTTCGGATGCTTTCAGGCTCATCTTGATGGGGCGCGGGCGAGATCAGGTGTTGTCTCCTCGCGCTAGAGGCACAGTAGAGCGAGTCCGTCATGAAACGCTTGGACCACGTGACATGAAGGCAGCACGGCGCCGGGAACTCGCGGTGCTGCAGTTCACTAGGCGGCCGAAAGGTGAAGGTTTTTTCATGCGCTTTGCTCCATGAGCGAGGTTTCTTGCCAAGAAGATCGTCGTCGGGCCCTGGTGTTGAATGCTACTTTTACTACAGTTGCAATCGAGCGACCGATTCGACACTTTGGATTTTTAGCGAGGGCGAGCCTGGCTGCAGTGACCCGGCAATGGCAACTCCGGTGGCAGGATGGCGCGAGCTTCGGGCGGAGCTGTTGGGGCTGGAATTTTGGTGAAGAGAGCACGGTACTCGCTGGGCGGCTCCAATGGCGTTCCACACAAACAGACAGCGTGCGTGCGCCACAGAAAGGGGCTCCGGGCACTCCAGCTCCAAGCCCAAGCCTGGAGCTGCGCTTGGAGCTGCAAAACACTAACACTGCGAGCTGTTGCGTGCGACCTGCTCTATTTAGGAGGAGTGCACTTTTGTGGCAAGATCTCGTTGAAGTGGTTGCGGTCAGTCAAGCGAGGGGAAAGGCTGTGTCAACTTGGGACACGCCCGCCGAGAATGAGTAAAGCGCGTTGAAGCTTGAGCGCGGAGCTGCTCGTCTTGGCTTTTGCAGGCGCAGACCGATCCTACGTGTATCTTGCGGCGGCGGAGCCTGTGATGGCTTGTTGTTGCGCAGGAGACGAGTCAAGCGCTGCCCGGCTGTGAAAGGTGTCGCGTTACAATGCTTATGTTGGTCCAGCAAATTGCTGCTGCTGCTGGCCCAGATTGGAGTCGCCGCGTACAGTATTTATCGAGGCTGCCAGACTCGGATCATCTGAGGGTACCACACATATCGCAGCGTGGTCTTGCTCGTCTCGCTTCCCGGCAGCTTGCCCAAGTGCTGCCGCAATGCTCCATGCTGCTGCTGCGCTGATGCCCACGGTGCTGCTGATGGCAACGATCGTCGCCAGACAGCCGGCGCTCTACTCTTCAAAGTCTTTGCAAGGCAGCTGCTGGCGAGGAGCGTTGACTCGAATAGGCACGATTTGAATGCTGCTGCTCCAGTCTTGGCTGGAGGAGCTGACAGCGTCTTGATGCTGTTGAGAGGTGAAAGCCTTTGCCCTACATCTGCTGGGCGAGCCCCGGTCCAATTAGGCAAGCCAGCTCCAGAGCGAGACGAGACTCATCCTGTACCGATGCTGCTGCACGCACGCACTCGCTCCTATACGATGGGGCGACTGACGTACTGGATTGTTTGATTGTGGCTCGGGGAACGATCCGGAGGGCACTCCGCCGACACAACCGGCGTGTATAGCGAATTTGAATGCTGAGCTTTTGCCGCCAAAACTTTTCCATACTGGAGTCAAGTGTAGCCCAACGATAGCAGCACGAGATACAGACCATATTCACAGCGCTGTTCTTGCTGCGATCCGATCTGTGGTGACGCTGACTACCTAGGCAGGCTCACTCGTGCCTCGAAGTACTGTGTTTATGGACGGTGTCGTTGAAGGCGTGTATTCTCCTGCAGTAGTAACGCCCCTCTGCTCAAGAAAGATTTAGGACACATTTGAAGATAGCAAGATTTCGATCACCAAGCTGCCAAACCGCTGCAACACGCCCTGCTTGGACAGCTCTCGGAGATGATGTTGATGCTACAGCACAGCAATCGTTCCTAGCTAACGTGCCGGATTCCGCTGTCGAAACCGTTGGACAAGATCCAGCTTGCCTATCCCAAGCAAGCATCCCTACATACTCTTTCAGCACGTGCACATGGCCGTAAGCATCCGTACCAAATGAACACTTGACGAGCTCCACCATTTCCACAGACCACATGAAGAACCGCCGCATTCCCAAACAAACGCAGTTAAATGACGTCGAAAAAAGTCTACAATTATTGACAGTTGAAGCGAACGTCTTTTATAGGCACGTTCCGGCAGCCGTATCATTTCCGGAGAAGAGTGGAACTATGGAGGTACCTACTGATTCAAAAAACGGGCACAGCACATAAACGGCCGCATAGGTCCGACTCGTCTGACTGTTGCCTGTCTTCGCGTGCTGTGGCTCGAGGGAACGACAGCCGCTGCGGCCGCAGGGTTGTCATTCCGCAAGTTGCTAGCAACTCGACACACAGCGCTCTTCGTCGCGGCATTGCGTTTGATTGAGTGCGTTTGATCGACTTACAGCGCATCAAGCAGGTGTTAAAAGACTCACAGTAGACAATGAGCGCCGAGACGCGGAGCCCCAGCGCGTCCCCGAGCGCCAACAGCAGCGACGGCGACGCGTCCCCGAAGAACAACCTCACGGCGGACGGCAAGCCCAAGAAGTGCCGCTTCAACGACTGCGACAACCTCGCAGTGGACGGCACCAGCAAGTGCGCGTTCCACAAGAACAGGCGCCAGTGCTGCGTCGAGAACTGCACCAACCAGGTCTATGCGCGCAAGCTGTGCGTGCGCCACGGCGGCAAGAAGCAGTGCCAGGCTGACAACTGCGAGGCGCACGCACGCGGTGGCGGATTCTGTCTGCAGCACGGCGGCTTCGTGGTTAAGCGCTTCTGTATCGTGGAGGGATGCTCCAAGCAGGCACATGCGCGCCAAAAGTGCGTGCGACATGGTGGCGGCCGTCGCTGTAAGGTGGATGGCTGTATGCAGCACGCACGCGCTGGCGGACTGTGCAACCGTCATTCCCACGGCCACGAGTGCCGGGTGGACGGATGTAACAAGACGGCGCAGCACTCGGGATCTATTTGTTTCCGACACGCTATGGAGCTGCGTGCACATGGAGAAGAAGTGCCGGAGCTGAACATCTCCAAGGGCGGACGTCTCAGCAGCAAGAAACGCCAACAGCAGCAACGTGAACAGCAGATGAAGCAGGAGCAATTCCACCATCAACAGATCCAGCAGCAGATCCACCAGCCTCAGCACATGCAGCACGCGCCACCTCACCCGTTGACGATTCAGGTGCCTCAGAGTCAATCCATGGGACCTCCTCCTCAGCAGCAGAACGCCTCGAATCCCTTTGGACTCCCGCTCAAAATTAATGTGCCGACAACGATGCCCAAGTTCAGTCTGCGGACGCCTCTGGGCAACAGCTTTCCGACGCCTCGTAGCCACGAGTTCTCTCTTCTCATGGGTCTCCCGTCGCCTCAGATCGACAACTCACAGCTTCCCAGTGTACTGGCGATGACGAACTCTGGAGCTAATGCTACGTCCGGCGGACAACGGACTCCTGGTATCGACAGTTTTCTGGCCAGTGGCCCGCCCAGTGTTTCCCGTGGCAATGGCAGTAACTACCTCTCTCTGGGCCTCTTCCCCACGCCTCGGTTGCCGGACCGGACACCTGGAGGAGGTGAAGATACCATGATGAGCGACTACATCAAACTCATGGGCCCAGATACACCAATGTCTTTCCACCATAATGGTCAGTTCGGTGGAGGTGCCACGCCCCTTCTTGAGAACTTGGGCAACGTGTTCGAGCACAACCAGAACAACCAGAACAACGCCAACAATGCACCTCGGAACCACATGGCTGCAATGGCTGCTGCTGCTGCCGTTCACGGCAATGGCCAGCAGCGCATGAAGATGGACTTCCTATCCCCACGTGGCCTTGCTGCCCACAACTTCCAGAGCCAGGGATTCCCCACCTCCTCCAGTGAAGCTATGGGCGCAACTGCCGGTTCGTCCGACTACGCAGCGCAGTTCTTCGCGGACAACAAGAACGACAAGGCACGTGGCCCCATGAAGACGTCGAGCGTCTCAGCCGCCACAACGCCCACTCCGAAGCCTACTGGCGTCACCGCCGCATAGACTTTGGAGCTCAATGTGTACCAGTGAGTATCTCCACGATCTCGTGGATTTCCAGTGACGTTCACTATGATGCCACACGCGTTTGCAAGCCCGACGGCTCGTGTTTGGTCGCTTTCCGACCTGAGAAACGTGTTTTAACAAGACTGCAATCGTGAATTGCATCGGCAGAGCGAATGCCTCCGACTCGACGGCGCATGCGGCGCCTTGGAACTCGTTCGAGCGGTCGAAGCTCTCGCCATCCCCTGATAGAAGAGTCCGCCGATTCCACGGACTCGATCAAAAGTTTTGACCCTACAGATAAAGTAAGGATGAAAAGTAAAGTAAAGCTTGACGATTTTGCAGCTCTTTTGTTGTCACAACCTCTTGATTCCTTTTCGTCTACGAGTGCTGATGTGATGGATCTCGTGTCATTCGCGAGTGCACAACATGTCAAACCAGTGTCAACACTGTCGAGGCGACGTGTTGGTCGTCATGTTCGTCTGGTTGAGCTTTTGACACAAGTGGATCTTAGTCCACGTGGACTAGCGAGAGGCTCATCTCGCCTCGACACCACGATGTCCGTTGGACGAGATTGTGGCGTTCGTTTACAGTCCTGGAAAGCAGGTGCTTGGGTGATCGTAGCTCGATTGTGCTCGTTGCTCGATTGCGGAAGCCAGGTTGATATCGCTCCCGGAAGCGACGTGAATGACCATTAAAGACAAAACCGAATTTCTTTCCTGCAGCATCGAGCAGTTCTGTAAAGCCGTCGACTAGAGGAACAACTTGTTTTTCTCATTATTTTTTTTTAACCATTTAAGAGCTTCTTCTCTAACTTTTTTTAAATATTTAAAAAAATATCGATAAGATAATTTTTCAAATGGAGCACTCTCCGAAGATTGCCAAGGAGCAGCAAATGTGCAGTTAAACGATAGTAATAGAACCTTGTACTTCATGTGAAGTCAAGTACTGAGTTGGGAGATTTTATTATTTGGTTTGAAGTCGTTTGTAACTTACAACTGTGTTATCGAATCTGCGCTAAAACTGAAGAAGAAAAGAAGAAAAGTGATTAGCTACATGTAGCTCTCGTATCTAGTTCTACTTCTTGAGTAAAGCCGGAGAATTCCGTAAGCTAAATACTTGAAAAAGAACCTATGATTTTCCTTCTGGTTTATGGCCAAGAATCTGTAAAGCCGATTTCCTTGTGATTTACTGTACGACTGTGTTTACCGCTTCTGCGCTAACCATCAGTATATCAAGCAAACGCTGAGAATAAGAGTGCATTTTGAGGCTCCAGGTCTCCAGAGCGATCTCTTCCACGTACTTGACGTCCTTGGGCGACACTGTAAACCCTTCTTGTTGTTGCGTGTAGAGCTGCACGAAGAACCAGACGCTACAGCCTTGATCCGAAGGCGAAACTATCGTCCAGTGATTGCATCGGAGGCGAAGTCCTGCGGTGGGGAGAAGCACAGTATACGCTCGAATCATTGTGGTCCGTTGAGTCTCATCGAACTTCCGAGCGAACATCAGTCCATTGATTGGAAAGGAATGATTCTGAGTATGTAGCAGCAAGTCGAAGCTCTTCTTCACCGAATTCGTGTCCAGCATACTCATCTGTGCAATTATAAAAAAAACTAGTTATGATACTTTATCACGTAGAGTACTCTTCGAGAACCGAGAGCCAGTTTGACTTACGTATCGGTAGGACTTGAACGGGAACTTCCGTGGGGTCGAGTATTCAAGCCATAGGGCATCACCAGCAGTCTTCATAGAGCATGGGACGACTGAAAATGTCGAGCTTTGGAACATTTTCCCATGTTTTGTGTCAGTTATTGCCTCAAAGGAGCTGTTGTAGACCGCTTCCTGCTCGGGGACGAAGGATGGAAGCTCTTGGAACAGTAGACAGGTTTGATCTCGCAGTTTGGCGATAACTGCAGCGTTTTCGTGTGTTTCAACAACTTGAAACGATCGTCGAGGGGTAAGCGGCGCAGTAAAAACAAACTTTTGTTCCTATAAAATGAAATTAGTCTAAAAACGGTATGGTATTTCAGCAAACTCAAACGCACCTCTAGATCCAAACCTTGCTGGATAATGTCCAGTAAGGATAACTGGACTTGCGCTTGATCAGCCTGAATCTCTTTCAACTTGCGATTCACGGCTTCTGCTCGCTTTCGCCTTCGGAATTCTTCCAGCGCTTTGGCTACCCATTCCTTGTGTTCTTTAGTCGATGATGCGGTTGTTTTCTCGTACCCATTAGAAACTTTTGCAGTCAGGATGGAATTCTTGAGTTGATCTAGCCACGCTGTTAGCTCCTGTTCTTCGTTCCGCAAGTGAGCAAGTTCCGCCTTTTTGCGATGCAGCAGCCTCGTGGAGTATCCACGCATATCTGTTCGCTGTTTCTTCTTCTTGGTAGGTGGGATAGAAGGCGGAATAGTTGTAGCTAGACTTGCATGGGGGATTTCTTCAGACTTGAGCTCTTCATCCAACCATTTGTCACTGCTTTCAAGGGGTTGAACTGATGCAATCGCCTCGGATAATGAAGCGAAGTCGACGTCTGCTAGGAAATCCATTTGTGAGCCAGGGCACGTGATTCAAAATGGTTTGGCGTTAGCTATCCCCACACGCCTAACCTGTGAGGATTACTGGTCGACTGCACATAATCGACCAAAAATCGTAATCTCAAACTCACGCGATCAGTTGATACATGTACCTGGTGTAAAGCGGAAAAAGTTACAGCAAATGCACTTTGAAGTGATTCGCGAAAACGTTAACGAAATACTATGCTGCCTTATTCTGGCTTGACGAGATCCCAACTTTGCCAATATGACCGGCAGTTTCCAGGCACTTGAACGCAGATTGAATCTCTTCCTCCTCAAAGCCGAACGTTTTGTGGATATAAGGCTGGATGTTCTGGCTCACGACAGCACGCACAAGTTCCAATGTAAGTTGTTTACTCCCGATTTGAATGCTCCGCGTGATGCAGCCTTTGCCCAGCGTCAACATTGCTACATCTGGCATTTTCTCCTGCTCGATTCGCGATAAACCCCCGATAATACTGATCCGTCCCCCCGGCACAACAGCTTCGATACTCTGTGCAATCGTACCAGACCCTCCAGTCTCAACAACAAAGTCAACGCCTTTGCCGTTGGTTAGACGCTTTGCTTCTGCTGCCCAGTCCGGTGTCTTGCGGTAGTTGATGGTGTAGTCGACACGAAAGTTCTCCTTGACGAACTGTAGCTTTTCATCAGACGAAGACGTGATGATGGTCGTGGCACCAGCAGCTTTAGCCATCTGCAAGGCAAAGATGGAGACTCCACCTGTACCCTGAAGTAGCACAGTTTGCCCTGGACGCAATGCAATGAGGCCATACAGAGCGTTCCAGGCCGTCGCTCCTGCGCATACAAGTGAGGCTAATTGCACGAAGTCGAGGTTGCAGTTGTCTGGGATCTTCACTACGCCTTGGGCTGGAACTGCAGCGTATTGTTGCAGCATCCCGTCCACTGTCCCACCTAGCCAGTGTGCTCCATTGTCTAGTACAGGGCCATACATGTTGGTGGCGTCGAAGTCAGGATCTCCGATGTGAATGTCCTCATAAATCTTCGTATCGGTCTCGGTTATTAGCCCTCCACGGCCTTCATGGCATACACTCCCACAAGGAATCCGCTCGTTGATAGTCCAGCAATGAGTTCGCGACGGATAATAGCTGCTTCTTCTCCAGTGTCCATCCACGAGCGATGTACTCGCTGGCCACTGAAGGCAACAGCAGCAGCCAAATTCTGTTCCAGGGGCTGGTAAAACTCTTCACACAAGTCTTGACACTCCAATGCCAGCGCGTTGAAAATATCGTCATTCTTTCTTTCCAGTCCATGGGCCATTCCTTCGAACAGGATGAGAGGGAATTTATCATTCTCGCAGATGTGTGCAAGGATGTCATCTTGTGTGCTTTCCGCTGCATTCGGGTCTGGGTACGAGTCTTCCAGGAACATATCGGCCTTCAGCAAACTACGGCACTCGTGTATTTCGTCATCGTCTAACCCTTCAGCACGCCACTCCACTTGCCTGGCCTTCAGCACGCGCGAGAACTCATCCATTAACGACTTTGCTTCTCTCCTGTATTCACGCACAGCCTTCTTCGCTGCGTCGCAGAAACTACACTTCTTTTTGGCATCACGCTTGGCCACGATGGTGTTTTCCCAGTGCATTCCCAATTCCGACACGTGAACGTATTCCGAAGTGGAAGCTGTAAAATCATCTCCAAATCGATCCCACATCGAATTCAACGCAACACGAGCATCTTCCATCGTCCACAGTTTACTCGGATCTTTATCTGTTCTTGCAGGCAGCGGCACGACAACTGGTCGAGCACGGATGAACTCTCCAAATGGAGTGGCCACGTACGCGCGACTGTAAAATGGCTTTAGCCTCTTCTCCATCCTGCCAATAAGCGACAGCATCTGAGCGGCTTGTCCTCTAGAAAAGTCCAAAGGTACTGTGTCTTCCAGCAAGAGACGGTTAACTTGTTTCTTCCTCGACACGTGATTGTGTTCGCTGCATCCTGACCAGAAGATCGATTCCTCTCCAGCTTGCAAACTTGAATCTTGTTGTTTCTGCAACGATAAATCCATCCAATCACCGCTGCAGCCATGCATCAAATGCACTCCGACGCTGGAATTGCTCAACGCCATTACATTCAAAGTTTTATCGTGTCGAAGCGTCCGACACGTTCCCAGCAGTTGAACCATATCTTTCATACCCAGGAACCACAACGCGCCGGCTGTGAGAGCTGAATAGAGCAGTTCACTATGGTCAGAGTCATGCACGTCATCCCCAGCTCTTGAGAAGCGTAGGCGCTTCGCCTCTGCTCGTGTTCTTGTCGACATTTTTTCTTTCTTCTACGCTCAAAATAAATTATTTTTCTGGATTTGTTTAATTTAAATGTTGTAAATTTTCACATGAATGGCAAGTTTACCACGAAGGTCGCCACTAACTTCTCTCTCCACGACACGAGGAAAGTATGATCGATATTCATTTGGAGTCGACGAACATGGTTGAAAATCGATTGTATTGGTCTCTGCCTATTAAATTAATTCGTAGGGATTCTCACTTGGGACGAGGTCTTCGTAGAGAATCATGACGTTGGTGGTGAAATGCTCTTTCTTGGTGCTAACTTTGCTGAATGGGCTGGTTTCCGGTCAAAATTCAGAGGGTATTGATGGCATTACGACACCTCCGTCAGGTTGTCAGCTTTGTGCGAACTCTAGAGACTGTTCTCGTGCCTTTCGTGATGGCCAGTATTGTGGCATTTGGATGGACCAGTATTGTGGTATTTGGATGGACCGATTGAGTCACGAGCTGCCGTGCTGCTGCATGTTAAATGCCGTTTGCAACGTGTCCCCAGCCGACTATGTCTGCACTTGTGCGTATGTCGGAGCGATGCCACCGCACCAAAGCGAGAGCGACTTGATGAACAAAGTGCTGTGGCTCTGGTGAATTCTAGATATCATTGTGGTGATGGCAGCATGTGGAGCCTGTTTGTTCGGCTTAGTGAAGCAACTGATGCACCAAAGCGACGAAAGTTACGTGTTTTCGCGCCAGAGGTAATTGCGCCTCTAGTTTCACCTACACGAGAAGTTCTTTACGGCAGCGCAGGACAAATACCAGTTGAATCTGGAGTTGAAGAAGTGGATGTTAGTGGAGATGACGGAAATGTGGAAGGATGAGCTGTTAGCCATCCTCCACTGCCCGACGATCTTGAAGTCGGTGGTGACTGGTTTGATGGAGGTCTTGGGGCAGTCGGAGAGGTTGAAGGAAGCAGGGATGACGAAAAAGAAGAGAAAATCGCTCTGCTAACTGTGTCTGCTAAAGTGTAGCAAGCATAGCGGAATTTGGATTCAAGACTGTTAAACTTCTTGGCTTGACTGATTTCTGGATCATTTACGGTTTCCCATGCGTTGCTGTCGCTCTTGTGCAGCAGCTACAAGTCGGTTGAACTCGCTCTTGAAGACGTTGGGGGTGTCAAAAGTTGTCGCAACCGCACGTAAATGGCTCGGAAGCCGGGATTTTGAAGTCAGCGGTGCAGCAGTGTTGTTGGCACCTGTCGAGTGCTCAAACACCAGACTCTGCGAGCTCTCTAAGCCAGCATTTTGTATAAACCACTCGTACCTGTCATTTATCAAGTAGTGAGTGGTTCACAGACTCGTCCTACAGATACAAGCCGAACGGAGATGTGGATTATTTCCAGCATCGAAAACGATTCCTCCAGCTTTTTAGCTTTAAGGACTCGAGCTGAGTTTATGTGGAATCTTGTGCCACTTCCTCACCATCAAATCGATTGACAAGTTTACCACGACGTGTCCGTTCCAGAAATACCGTTGGGCTTCAATTTCGCCTGCAGAAAACTTCATCCCGCGGGAATGAAGCACGTTGTGTGTGATAATTCTCTTTTTTTTCTTACAAAGTCCAGGTACTCACATCCTGATGCAGATGCAAGAAGAATCCAAGCCAGAACTCTCTACTGAGGCGAAGTTAGAGAAGATTCGGAGCGAGCGAGCTGCAGCAAAGATCTTACGCTCGACTTGCTAAAAGGATGCATTGTACCGCTAGACCATACTCAAGGAGCTCTACAGATTTAATTAATTTGGCGGAGATTTGCACATCATGAGGCTGCAAGTCCCCTGAAAAGCAGTGGAAACAGTTTTACATGATGCTGTAATGAATAATTGACTGTAGAGTGTAGCTGCCATTGTTAAGGTAGTTCAGTCATGGCTAGAAGATGTTTTCCCATCAATTTGGCAGTCTCTTGTCGGTCTTCTGCAACCGTATCCTGCATCATGTCCAGGAAAGCCTTGCCAATGGGATTGTTGGCGTTCGCAGTCAAATACGGTACCGGGATCTGTCGACCGTAGAATTCCATCGACGTTTTGAACTGTGAACCATCGTTTACCGGTCGGATACTTGCCCAACTGGTCTCGTCCACATCTAATCCACTAAAATCACCTTCGCCCTCGGAGAAAATCCTCCAAACGATCACAACGCGGTCGCTTTCGATGAACCTTCGACAAACAAGGTGCTTCATAATGGACATGGTCTTCCACTGTTTGACGTTTTTTGCAGTCGAAACTGAAGACCAACGGTATTATCCGGATCGGATACACCATCGTAAACTTCTCGGTCGATTTGACGGTGTGGCCACAGCACGAGCTCCCACATGACTCGACTCGAGTTTTCAAAGCTAGAGGGCAGCAACGCTCGGTCTCGCTGCTGGAAATACTCGATATCTCCGTTGGGCTTGTATTTGTACGGTAATTCTCGTGACTCTGACGATTCCCTTGTCGTGTCTTGGAAAATTTGATCCACTTGAGCGTAACATTTGTCCACGTCTTGGAGATGCGTTGTATACAACGAGGATACCGACGATTTTAGCCGAAGCCACTTGAGGTCGTCATCATGTTTAAAACCACCATACCCGCATCGTGGTGTATGAGTAGCGAGAGAGAGCGCGCGCTAGAGTCAGCAGCGTTGAGATTCAAGGTCTCGAGATACACACTCTGAGCGTTGACAATGGCTGAAAGATGCTTGTGCTCTGCTTCCACCAGAAATCGTTGTTCGCGCTGGTGGATGGCCACTTCTCGCCAGAAAGTCTTGGACAGCACCAGATCAGTACGAGCGGTGGTGTTCCTTCCCTCCCTGGCACTGATCATGTCACGAATTCGTGTTGACAACTCTTTGGCCTCCCTGCGTAGCCCGTCTCGCTCATTTTTCGCGCGCATACGGTACTTTTGACGGCGCATATCTGGTGTTTCACTTCGACGGTTGCTCTTCCTAGTTGAATACCGTTCGGTCTTGAGACTATCGTCCGTGTCATCGGACGAGGCATCAGTTGGAAGCAAAGACTTTGCTGCCTCAACGACGACAGAACTTTGGAGTAACCCGTCTTCTAACGACTTGCGGCCGGCAAAAGCCTCTAGTGTCAAGAATTCGGTCAGCTCGTCGAGAAAGTCTAGATCCGTTGCCATAACTTTTTCGTAAATGGCCTACAGAGTCCGAAAGACTGCGTGGGAGAAGACTCACGTCATCAACGATTGTGGACTGATTAAAATCACTAGGGATGACTAGTGCATGGCGTTAACCTTGACGGAACTACTCACGTAATAATAGCGTACTGAGAAATACTATATAGTAGGAAGTAAGGCTGCAAAAAACGATGCTACTCTGACAAAAGCGGAAAGGCTGGAGGTCCGAGCTGTTAGTGAGGGCCAGTTCATAAAAAAAAAAAAAAAACATCTCTCAGCTCCAAGACAAATACCTAAGGATTTCTTAACTGGTAAATGGGATTTTTACTATTATGTAGATATGGGATTTATTTATCAGAAAACCATAATATAGTTGGGTTATGTTGATACGGTGTCTACTTCGAAGTAGCGTGCTGACTTCCATCTTGGCATTGGCACTTCACTGGAAGCAATACTTTAAACTGCGATTGCACATATTACTCGTAAAAAACTACTACATTTAGAAAAATAATAAACCTACATTTACTCTCCACAAACTACGTGGAACACGGGATTCCTATTATTTGAAGTTCCCATAAACTGCTACAGTACGTGGAATTGTAGATGCAATCCATGATCGTGACTAAACAACGTCCCTGCCTTGAAATTTTTACGTGCTAACATCCGTGACGGAGACTGTTTGCGGGAGGATCCTTCGTCATCAAGTTTTATCACTGCGAAGAAAAGTGCGGTTCCTATCGCTAATCACTGTGCTGCGTCGGTTTGTAGAGCGCAACCATACGCTGCCTTGTGGAAGGAGAAGGACCGTTTGCAGACACATTTCTGGATGAGCAGGCTACTGCATCTAGAGGAAGAATTAACATCTTCAAGTAGGTTGAAGATTTTTCTAACATGCAGTAGTAGATGATAGATTGTGCGGGTCCACCCGTTTGCAAGGCGTCGAGAAAAAGAATTTGACCTATTGTTTCGTGGAACCTACTCCAGCCTACAGATACTTGAATTATGTAATTTCTCCACCCAGAGCTCCTGTGAAGCACTCAAGAGAAACTGGCGGCTCGAACAGTACATGCAGTAGACGGCTTGCTACGCCGTTGAGGCTGTGCCGAAAGAGCTACAGTACAACAGCACTGGTATCCATATGTAATCGACATCGTCTGGACGACGTCCAGTACGTAGGATCACGAGCGCGTTCTGTGACAAAAGAAACATTTCATCTCGGTTTTGCGCTTCACCACCACTCTTTACACCATGATGATGAACGGGGATCGGATGTATACACACGTTCCGGCATTCGGCGATTCCGATGTCGTTGGCGGAAGCAATTCCTATCCTAAAGACTTAGGTGAATGACAAACGTTAAAAATAAAATCCAATCTAAAGTTACGTCGGCTTGTGTTCATGGCGCCGCTCAAGATCCTTATCGTTGGACCCAAGGAGGCCGGCAAGTCCACGGTATGTTCACACTTGATCATGTTCTGCCTGGGTCTTACGCAGTTTTCGATGCGTGTCAGATTGCAAACTTCCTAGCTGAGCACTCGGATCGACTCGGGAGTCAGGAGCGCTACCAACCGACTATTGGGGTGCGGATCCTCGAGCTCGAAAAGGGAAAAGTGAACATTGAGCTCTGGGATGTGTCAGGCGATCAGAAGTACGGGCTAATTAGTTCTCGAAAATCGTGCTCTAGCTGATCACTTGTGCTTATTACAGCTATGAAGCGTGTTGGCCTGCTATGATGAAAGATGCGGACGGTGTCATTCTCGTTTACAGTCCAGAGTCGCACGTTCACGAGAGCGAAGCCATGCTTTGGTGCGAATTTACCCGTAAAAGGGTGTTAAGTGATCAACTAACCACTAACTACTTGATAAATGACAGGTACGAGTGGTTTATACAAAATGCTGGCTTAGAGAGCTCGCAGAGTCTGGTGTTTGAGCACTCGACAGGTGCCAACAACACTGCTACACCGCTGACTTCAAAATCTCGTCTTCCGAGCCATTTACGTGTTGTTGCGACAACTTTTGACACCCCCAACGTCTTCAAGAGCGAGTTCAACCGACTTGTAGCTGCTGCACAAGAGCGACAGCAACGCATGGGAAACCGTAAATGATCCAGAAACCGTAAAACGCGTTGAAATATCAAGAAACTCTCAGCCTTTGCTTTCTGCTTGGCTTCTCCAATTTACTTCGTTTCTAAGTATCCCCAGTAGCATTTTTTCTAGGAATCGGATACTCTCTCGCTCGTCTTCATGTACTGCTTGCTGAGTCATCTCTTTGAACGCTTTAACAGTAGAATCATGAGTATTTGTCGAACGAAAAGGAGCAGGAATTTGCTGCGAACAAATCTCCATCAATGCGCAGCTTTTCAATCCATCAGAGTATGGTCGAATACTGACCCAAGTCGTCTCATCAGTGTCCAAGCCGCTGAATACGCCTTCTCCTTATGAGAAAATCCTGTACACAATTACTGTGCGCTCATTCTCGATAAATTGTCGGGACAAATCTCGCCTCAAGATCGATAGAGTTGATCCTGTTGCAAGTGTCTTCTTTAGCCGAAACCTATAAGCGACAGTGTTCCCCAAGTCAGAAACATCTTCGTTTACCTCCCGATCAATTTGTCGATGAGGTAACTTGGCAGCCTTCCACATATTCCTGCATGGATTCTTGAAGCTAACAGGCTGCAAAATCTTGTGGACATATTGAATATACTCCACTCCTCCACCCGCGCTGAGTCTTCGTAGTGAACTCGTACCGCCAATGGACATGGCGTCCATCTCACAGTCAGCAAGCACTTGATCAACTCGAGCGTAGCTGTCGTTCACCTCCTTTAGGTATTCTTCATAGAGGGATGCGTCCGAGGATTTAAGTCGTAGCCACTTAAGATTATTCAGTGGCTGGACAGTATTTGACCTTAGAACTGGAATCGATGGTAAAATTTTCAGGTAGAACACGTCATACGTTGCGAAGATTGTCTATGTACAGCGTTTGAGATTGAACTGCGGCTACAAGGCGCTTTTGCTCCTCCTCTGACGATATTAGATGCTGCTTTTGTTGAATCGCCAAGTCCTGCCAGAATGAATTGGATGTTGATAGATCCGTTCGTGCACATGTGTTGGCGCCCTGTCGAAAATCGATTATTCCTTGCAGTCGCTGTGTTAGTTCTCTCTCCATTCGCTTGAGCTCTTGACGTTCATTCTTGATGCGGTCTCGATACCTTTTGCGTCGATTGTCAGTTGGTTCCTCGTGTAGTTTCGTCTTCTTTTGCCCGGTATAGCTTGCAGCGATAGTTGACTCTGATAGCGCTCCGACATTGTCATCTCCTCGGGGTGTGGTCACGGGCGGGAGAGTGTCTGGGTCCAGGAAGGCTGCCACCTCGTCCAGGAAGTCGAAATCCGTGGCCATGACGCTGTTTAGCCACGACACTCGCGCTCTCCTCACTCTGAGGAGGACTGACCAACTGAATTGTCACTGGTTGTCCTATCCGAAAACGACAATCCTAGTTGTTTGCGTTATACAAGCGATGACGGCAACAAGAGCGCGGATTGTTATTAGATGTTGATACCTTCCAATGTTTCGTCCAGCAGCATTCTATCTAAAGCAGCAGATATCTCTACCATGTCCTCACGTACAGAGCTTTGAAGCACGTCATCGAACTCTCTAGCAGTTTCTTCAAGAGAAATACAGCTTCCAACGTGCAGTGGAGCTTGTCGGACGCAAACTCTCACTAGCGTCGAGTCATCTTCCATAGACGGTTGGAGACAGACCCACCCAGTCTCCTCACACTTCATCCCCTTGAAAACATCTTCACCTTCAGATTGCGTTTTCCATACGAAAATTGTACGAGAATCTTCCATAAAGCGCTGATGCACATACCGTTGCAACACTGACACTGTCTCTCCATGCCGTAATGTCCGAACCAAACGAAATCTTAAAGCTACCGTGTCATTAGGACTTCCAAGGCCATCCAAGTCCTGTCGGTCGTGTTGTCTATGCAGTAGCTTGGCCAGTTTCCACCATGTTCCACGCGTTTGTTTGTAGCTGTAGGGCTCTGTAAACTGATTCAGGTGTTGGAAATACTCAACTTCTCCACTCTCTTCACAGTAATGCATCGATGAAGTCACTCCGTCTCGCATACTGTTGAGTGTAAACTCTCGCATGACGTCGTCGACTTTAACGTAGCACGCATTAACTGTCTGGGCAAGAGCGCAGTAATTGGCGTAGTCGAAGTATGGATTGACTGGACGGGGTACTGCTCTGTTCGCTGTAGCTCTGATCAAAAGGTTGGCCACGTTTCTGTCGGGTAGTTGTTCACAGAGCTTGCCGATATATAGAGCCTGCATCTTAGTGGCAGCGAACAGCTTCTTGTGCTCCATCTCCACCTTTTGTAGCTGTAGCTTTTGTTGCAGAGCAAAGTCTTCCCAGTTGATGCCGGTTGGCTTTTGTTTAAGCTGCTGGAGCTGCAACGATAGCTCGTTGACCGTTTGGCGAAGCGATTCGCGTTCATTTCGAAGGCGTTGGTGGTACTTTCGCTTCCGGATAACTTCTCTCTCAGCTCGTGTTGTAGGTTTGGGCGGTAAGTCTTCATTCTTGACGACCGAAGCTCCAAGTTGATTGTCCATGTACAGTAACTGAGCGAACTCTGACACTAACAACCCGTCGGGAAAGGAACACCCCTTTGCTTCATTGTGTTTAGCTTTAGGGCCCGATTTCTCAACACTCACTGCGTCCAAGGTCATCATTCCTGCACCTTCGTTCGTTTTGAGAAATAAATGGGAAAAGACAAGTGATGCTGCTGCCAATCGCTCTTTCGTGCCACCTTGCGGCAAGGGTGGCAGCTGGTGTGGGGGTAACGCTGATGTTTAGACGTATGCAATGCAAACGACAATTGTAAACACGTCTCGAAGAGCAGGTGCTGTGGCTGAAGTCGAGAGCAACGAGAATTAAACTCTGGTTCAAATGTTGAAGCTGTAGCTTTGAACTCAACAACAGGAATTGGCGCGTGTACGAAGGCCATAGTGACTGTGATCTCACAACGCGATCAAACTCCCGAGGTCAGTAATATAAGCGTTGAACTACATGTACCGCTGGTTCCAACTCGTAGAACACCTGATTAGCTCTACGATTTGATATGTGGCTGTGCTCAGAGCTGAAGTTTTGGAGCTCCGTTGGCTAGCAAGTGCAACAAGCCATCAGAAATGGGTGGTAGGATACATGTACTCAAACGTCAATACCAGCTAGGGTTTCATCTATCAGCATCTTCGATAAAGCTGCGGTGATCACGTGAGCATTTTCGTTGAGCATGTTGCGCAGCAGCTCGCAAAACGTCTGGTTGTCGGTACTTGGCGGTTTTAACTCGCCAAACCTCATCGGAGTCTGCTGTACACACACGCCAACCACTGTAATCTCCTCTTCCTTCGGCTCTTGAAGACTTGCCCAGCCTGTTTCCTCCAGGTACATCCCAGTAAAAATACCTTCACCTTCCGACAATGTTTTCCACGTGAAAACTGCACGGTTTTCTTCAACAACGCGGCGGAAGATGTAGCGCTGGATAATGGAGACTGTAGCTCCAGTTACCAATGTCCGTACTAAACGCAGTCGAAGGATAGTAGTTTCTCGCGGATCAGCTAAGTCCGAATAGTCTTCTCGGTCCTTGATCACATCTTCCAAGCTGGCCAACTTCCACCATGAGTTTTGAGTCTGATCGAGACGAAATGGTTGTGTAAACCGATTAAAGTGCTGATAAAAAGCGGCACCGCCACTCTTAGGCAAGCACATGCCGCTTGTCATTCCTGTAGGAATGTTGAACACATCAAAGTCGCTGAAGATATTGCCCGCTTGGTCGTGAGCTGCCACGACTTGACTCAATTGCTGGGCAAACCGGACGTGGTTGGACTGATGGTTCACCTGCATGGAAGACGCAACAGCCACGAACGTTTCTTGCTGACTAGCGACTGCCTGTAACAACTCATCTGGGGCCATACCTCTCAAAGTGTTGATATATGAAGCTTGCATTGTGACAGCCGAAACGAGTTTCTCCTGCTCTTCCTTTAACTGGAGGAGCTGTTGACGTTCCAATAGGACCAGATTTCTCCAGGGTGAATTGCTGGTCGCTGCATCCGTGTTCGAACGGTTTGCCTTGTTCTTGTATTCGCACTGCAGCCGTGTCAGACGTGAGGTGAGCTCCACTTTTAGTCTCTGAAGGACTTCTCGCTCATTCTTCAGCCGAAGCTCGTACCGTTTCTTCCGGAGCGCCTGCTTTTGCTGTCGAGTAGCTTGCACGCTCGCTTTTGTTGACACGACATTCGAATCCGTCAAACATAGATCACTAGTGTCTAGGAATGCCGATACTTCCGATAGAAACGCGACATCTGAGGGTTCCATTTCGGGCTGCAGAGGGAGAATGACTAATGCCAATTGATCCTTTACAAAGTCAGAATAGCGTCTGCCTATCCGTAGCTTATACACAACCACAACCGCCTAACACGTGGTCGCTCTCTGTGACATACTGTAGACTCATCGTCGTAATGATCATGTTTATTTGGTTGCTTTCAAAGGGTTAAACTGCAAGATCAATCGTTTCTAGTGACTCCTGTAGAAGTTTTCTGGACAATAAAGTCGTGACCAGCTGCGCGCTTTCCATCTGCAAGCTCTGCATCACGTCGAAGAACGTTTCGACTTGACTCCCGGACCTGTTTAGTGTGATCATCGGAATCTGGTGGACACGCACAGCAACGTCCGTTGATTCTCCATCCGTCGATGGCTGAAGTCTTGCCCACCCTGTTTCTTCGACATGAATTCCTGCAAATTCTCCTTCACCCTCCGAATACGTTCTCCACAGGAAAACTGAGCGATTCTCCTCTACAAACCGGTGAAGAATGTATCTTTGCAGGATGGATACTGTCATTCCACTGGACAGAGTACGAACCACGCGAACTCGAAGAATCACCGCGTCATTGGGATCCGCCAGATCGGTATAGCCATCGCCATCTTGGACCCACTGGTTTAAGTTCGTCAGATTCCACCACGCCTCGCTTGTCTGCTTTAGACTGAAAGGGAACGTGATCTTGTGGAAGTGCTTGTACCGCTGCAGTCCATCCGTCTCAAGTCTGTGAAGTGAAGATGTCATTCCGTCCGGCAAAGATTCAAAACGACCAAATTGCTCGTCTACTTGAGTATAAGCGACGAAAACTTGTCGTAAATGCTCGCTGAAAAGAACGTGGTTCGCCTGCATATTGGCTTGACGGCTGGAAAGAAGCGCTGCACGTGTAATTGCGGTGATGGCAACCCAGTCGTAGATGTGTTTTGGCAGTAAAGCTCGGAGAGTGGCCAGATATGTCGCTTGCTCGTCAATAGCAGCTTCGAGTCTGTGCTTCTCCTTCTCTGCTTGATGTCGCTGATCACGATGAACAATAGCCAGAGCTTGCCAAGTTGCTGCTGAGGCCGCAGAAGTATCGTCTTGAGTGCTCGTGTTGCCTTGCTTCAGTTGTGTGAGTTTTGCCGTTAGCTCACCCACCAGGCTTCGTAATGTTTCTCGTTCGTTCTTCAGTCGTCGTTCATACTTCTTCTTCCTTAGGATCTCCTTTTGCCGTCGAGTTAAGTGCTTTGACACTTGCGTATTGGTAGAGAAGCTTCTGTCTTGGTCTCCACTATCAGTAGTGTTTGAACCATCATCTTCGATCACCCGATCGTCCAGGAGGTCTGTGTTTGTATTGTTGTCTTCAACGAGGGTTCTTGGTGCGTCAGTTTTGTTAAGGAAGGCAGCCATTTCATCAAGGAACGCTAATTCATCCGCGACCTCGTCCATTTTGCCGCAGTTAAAGCTAGCAGGATGAGGAATGTGTGACTCGCTGGAATAGTGGATAACACATGGACAGCAACGACAAATAGTCAGCGGGACAGCTGTTCGTGTGTGCTGGCTTGCTGAAGGGGTTTTGAGTACTAAGTAATTCGCAATGACTCATTGCACTGCAATTTGCAGGAGGATCCAGCAAGAAAATAACAAAGTTTGTCACGTACACGCAAAGTTAACTCTATTATGATAGTGGTGGTTGGTCTCCTGTGTAGAGTTTATACTGTTGAGCTACTATTGGTAAGAGCCCACTGAATCAGAGTCTGATAAATCAGTGATGATTGGACTGATCATCACTTCAGCAAATCTCAAATCTGTCGTGGTATCGATTTCGGTACGCCTCGTACCGTCATCATGCACAAACACACACACATTGACAAACCACTTGATCAGCTCCATTTTATAATACTGTTGCTTCACTAAAAGTTTTACTTTGACGAAATCATGGACGACAGCTTTGACGTTGCATTTCTGGAGGAAGTCTCAGCTTTCCTTCATGCTTCTGAGCCTCTTGGATCTTCGACATCAGTCGCAAATCTAGACGCAAATTGCGATCTAACTGCACCTTCCCACACCAAGACAGACGATGAAGCTGAGCTTAAACGGAAACGCCAACACGAGAAAAAACTGTCCCGGAAACAGAGATACGAGCGTCGGCTTAAAGAAGAACGACAAACATTGAGGAAAATGGAGAAGCTATTGACTGTCCAACTCGTGAAGATAAAGAAAGCACGTGACAACGAAATGATGGCGCAACTGAGTCAGATAAACACGGTGATTCGAGATCTAGCTCAGTGGGAACGACGACAACGACGTCAATCGGAAGAAGAACAGAAGAAACTGGTAGAAGCTCTCACTATACAAGCCTCATACCTGGCGACATTACAAGAATTACTACCTGACCCAACGAAGGTATTGGTCATGAATACGGTGCATGCAAATACTTTCACTTACCATACAGAAAAGCAACTTGCTCCGGACCGATGTGGTTGTTGAATTTATTGCGTACAAGAAGAAAAATTCATCTGAAACTTATCTCTACTGTTATTTTTTCATCATTTAAAGATTTAAATTCTCCAATACGCATCAGCTACAGTAAATGAGTGAACACTGTACCGCAAAGCAGCATCCAAAGCGATATATCGTGATAATTTGCGCCGCTTGTCTTAGTTGTCCCAGTGTTGACAGTACCGTTGCCAGTCGAAGGTTTCGTCCCTGTACTACCACTTGCACTGCTACCAGTTCCACCGCTCTCAGTTACGATCTCGACTTGACTCGGATCGTCGTTGCCACACACCACAAGCGGATCTGGACACGTAATAACACCCGAGAAACCTGGTACCGAGAACTCCACGCCCTTCTTTGAGCAGGTCAAAGTTACAGTGTCTTGTGTTTGGCTACGCTGCACAGTCAGCTTAACGATAAGACTGGAGACACTTTTCCTAGAGTTACGAATGCATTTCATCAAGTAGCAGCCAGTTTGTCTAGCTGGGATTATACTCCAGAGAGAAGAATCATCACTACGCAGTGATGTCGTCGTGCATTTACATGTAGAACAGTACGTCTCACCCAAAGCGTTCACACTGGAATTTCCCAGATTCAACAGGTTTGTCGAAATGGAGCAGTCACCACCGGAATATCCAACGTTAATCGGACAAAAGTCGGCAAAAGTATTAATTCCTCCTTTCGAGGGGCTCCCGAGAAAATATTGATACTCCGCAGGAATGTTTTGGCTTTTGGAGCTCAAAGAACAAGTGGAGCGAGATCTGGCATCAACCGAACAACCTTGAGTATCAATCGACGTACAAAAGTGATCGGCAGCTACCGCCATCTCTGTGACTGGGTCCACACATTTCTCCGTCACAAACGAACAGCCTTTATTCAGACCAAAATGCAGCATTTCAGAAGTTGACGCATTGACACGATACCATCCGGAATCTTCGAAGAAAGCGAGCGTCAGAGCGCTGAAGACGTTGTGGTAGCTATCCACAGCCGTCATGTACTCTGATTCAAAGAGCCTTTCTTCCCAGTGGGAGCCGATACAACCTCCGTCTTGTGACTCCATTTCGGCTCCTTCGAGTGTGGAGCAGTTGAAATGTTGTTGCACATACGCACGAACGCGAGGAGTCACCATTTTTGCGACGACATGATCCCTCTCCGTTGAGAATTGGATGGTTGAATTGGAAGGTTCGACGTAGTATTCGATCTCTTTCCCATTTGGACAGATTCCAGCTGAGAATATTGGTGGGTTTCCAATTTCATCTCGTTCAGTTCTTGGAGTTCCATCGTCATATCTCATTAACGGGAAGAAACGGGATGAAAAGCCAAGAGCGTGAGATAATTCATGAAGAGCAGTAGATACTAAACTTTCGAAAGCAAAATCAGCAGTATCGATCTTACCGGGGCAGAAATTCACCATTCCAAAGGTTGGACGATCGAATTGGTCCTGTTGACAAGTTGAAGCGTAGGCTAAAGTGCCGTCACTCAAACAATTCGCAGTATCTTCAGCTTTTACGTAAATAAGGAAGTCTGTATCTGGTACCCCTTGACCGGCCGGAGATTCCACACAAATGTCATCTGCACAGTCATTTGACGTACATTGATCGCAATACCTTATTGGAGCGAAGTGATCATCTGGCATCGTCATTTCTAAGCAAAATTCTTCCTCTGCGATAGATTGGCACACTGGAGGCGAAGTGGAAAACTTGGCAGGGCAAAATCTTTGGGCGAACAGATTGCCACGAACTGGAACGACTTGAAGAGCTTTGCTGGTACGTTGAATCGCCTCCTGCATGACTTTATCTACGGTGTCTCGGATATCACTTGTGAGATTGTTGAAGCTGGCGTTGTCGTAGTATGGGGTTATCCGAATAGACTGATACAGATCCTGGTTCAGTGATTCCTCCTCTCCATCAAGAAGTCTATGTCTGCTTTTACGCACAAGAAACAGATGACTGGAGTCGTAGTTCTGCATTCCAGCCACGAACTTATGGTCAAGAGAATCGTGAATACATGTTGGGGCGGTAGCTGTGGACAAGAAAGCGAAAGACAGCGCCATGATGCAAAATGCTCTGCTGATACTTGTCCTGGGCATGTTGATGATATTACTGAAACGAGTGGTTAGGAGCAAGTGTCAATCTAGTACAAATGCACTTTCAACATCTTCAAGTAACTAATTTTGGGTAAGGTAGAACGCTATCTTTGCGTTAATGCCATAGTGTATTTTCGACTTTTACTGATCTTGAAGAATTTGCTTTCCTTCAAACTCTACCAACCGATCGTAGAAATTCCAATGAATATCCATAGTATCCACCGCGAATTCCAATGTGGAGTAGCGAATGTTTTGTTGAAGAACACGTGATGCCCAAGAAAATCTTACAGCTTTTATAAACTTCAGAAGACAAAAGGATAATGTAAAGCTGTCGTTACATTGGCTCTTGTCTACGTGCTGTATGCCCAAAAATGCTATGACGACGCGAGGCAGTAAATGATTAAACGGACACGAAAGAGTTTGACGTCACGTCCACCAGTCGATTCTGTTCGTTTTGCCAGAATTTGCGCACGTGACGTCCAAAAGCGCCCAAAACCACCTCTTGACCGTGCCGAATATCATCGGAGGAATCTTCCTCAGTGTTACTTGGCTCCACGCACAACTTGAGGAACATCTCAAGAACGCAACCGCTTGACGAATCCATCTCGGACGGAGAGAAGACAGCCTGGCCCACGGACCGCAGGCGAATCTTTCTGGATGTCATCTGTATGAGGTCGGAACACACGATGACGATCCGGTCTTTCTCCTCGAATTTGCGAACCAGGTGGAGCTGATGGAATTGGCTGGATGAGTGATCGAGAAGCGGTAGTGTGACGTTTATCTTGGCCTCGAGTGTGTTGGGCTTCCGGCTCCGATCCTGAGAGGAAAACCATGTTATTGTTTTCAAATTTCGTCAGATCTGATTTGTTGTTACTTACCGAGCTTTTTTCAAGGAGCTCCCACACGTTTTTAAACACGGAGCGCATGGGCCAATCTAACGGTGTCTTCATGGAAAAGTTGATGACATTAGCGTCATGTTTCTCGTTGTAGATGAGCTGGGATCTGGTAGATTCGTGAGGTCGGTAGATACGGTGAAAGTTGCGGTAGACGCTATCCACTTCGTGTCCCAGTCCACCCAGCAGCATTGCAGAGTGGTTTGTAGTGAAATACGAGCCTTCGCAGATCGGAGACTCGAATGTTCTCACGAAATCCATTCCCTACGCATCATACGGTCAATACTTGTACGGAAATTACCGTACGGAATCAGAATAAAATACTTACGGCAAACACATTCCGTCCGTGTAGAATCCCCCGTAGTTGCCTGGAAATCTTCGACTGCTGCAGCAGCATCTTCTTCAAGTGTCGATTCTCCTGTTCGGATTGGCGTCGTTTCTGGTATTGAAGGAGGGCACGACGATTCCACTCCGAGAGGTGTTCGTCGTCCTCTGTCACTGCTGAAGCGTAGCTATGGCCCCCAGCAGTGGTTAACTGCGCTAAATGCCCTTCCAGACTCGCAACTTCTTCCCGTAGAGTCTCAATCGCAGCCCTTTTGCGACGTTGCAGCGCGGTGGACGAACTGGCAGCACTCCGAACTCTCTTCTTCTTGTTGCTAGTAGACTGGACTTCGCGTGGTCGTTTTGGTAGCGCAGTTAAAAACAGCTCTCGAATGGCATCGTCTTTCAGATCGTCGATGCCTTCAAGTGTAAAAACGTCGTGGTTGTCCAGTACCTTCGCACTCGGGAGTTGGGTGTCGTCCTGGGTCTCTTCGTCGCAGGAATTGATGAAAGCTAAAGCTGCGCCCAGCGTCTCCAGCTCGTCTCCGTTCATGTCCATTAAACAATTGAGTTTTGTATTGCACCGATCGCGTTGGCTTACTCCACGCCACGCGGAATCTGCTTTATCAGTACCGGTACATGTACAGATTGTCGGTAGGTATCGATTCGCGCTGTTTACTATCCTCTCGTCATAGGTAAACACGTCGCAAGACTGACGTGACCTGGCGGTATGGGCGAAAAGAATATATGGGGGCGGATGGAGAGGGGGATAGACGCATCTGCAACCGTTTGATAGCCATGAATAGTGGACTTGTATCGTGATAGGGTTCGTCAGAACAAGTTTACAGCGTATGGTATCGTAATACAGTACTTGTGAGCTCTACTGAGAAGATTGACCAAATCGAACGCGATAACCTTGACAGAAATGAACCATGAATTGTGTTTCTTTCTCTTGGTTAGGATCTCGAAAATCAAACCTAAGATATCAAAGCTTATTCTAAAACCACAAATAAAGTAGAGTACTTAAAGTAAAAGTTGGTCAATTCTCGGGAAACGGATAGACTCTTCGTCTCTGGGACGCATTCAACGTCCTTATTCTTCGACTACTGCTGTTCTGAGGTTTTCTTCGAACTCTACCAACCGATCGTAGAAATCCCAACGAATATCCATAGTATCCACCATGGAGTCCGACTGGGGGTAGCGACGTTGTTAGCGATCGGGAGTACAGAGTGGGAACCAGTGCTGGATGTTGCTCCGTTATCGCTGCTGGAGTTCGAACTACTGCCAACTTCACCTTTCCATCTCAACGAACCATCTTGACTAGAACTACTGTATCCATTGTCTGTTGAGTTTGAGGGAATTCCACTGTTGCTTGAAGCGACATCCGGTCCTCCACTATCGCCAATCGATGGTGAACTAGTACCGTCACTGCTTTCCGAGCCCTTAGAAGAATCAGCTTTGCTCAAAGAACTGATATCACTGGAGTTTCTCGAACTCTCCCGACTGACTGGCGCACTGCTATCATCACCATTTTGAGCACTTGTTGAGCCGCTAGAACTTGTCAGTGAACTGCTATCAGTAGATCCAACCCGCGAACCGTTTGAACTGTGCGGTGCACTGCTATCACGACTTCTCTCACCACTTGGTGCCGTACTGACATCGGGTATTCGACTACTGCCACTGCCACTCTGTGGGTTACTGGTTGAAATAATGCCTGTTCCGTTTTGACTACTCGTTGGCACGTCACTATTTCCCGCGGGAGGACTTTCAGTGTCGGAAGGACTACTATCCTGGATAGGGTCCTCCAGAAGGAGTCGACTGGGGTCATCGTAGTCACACACAACCAGCGGATCTGGACAGGTGATTTCACCGGAGAAACCTGGGACGGAAACCTTGACACTTTTCTTGGTGCAGTTGACGGTGACGATATCCTTCGTTTTACTTCGGGGAATCGAGAGCTGAACCACAATGATAGCACTATTGGTATTCGAATCGATATCATTGATACACTTGATGGAATAACAGCCAGATTGTCGGGGTGGATTGATACCCCAGCCAGTCGAATCACCGCTCCGAAGCGAGGTTCGTGTACATTTGCAAGTGGGGCAATACGATTCACCATAAGCGTTGATGGAAGTGGCTCCAAGTTTTAGTAGATTTGTCGAAATGGAGCAGTCACCACCGGAATATCCAACGTTAATCAGACAAAAGTCGGCAAAAGTATTAATTCCTCCTTTCGAGGGGCTCCCGAGAAAATATTGATACTCCGCAGGAATGTTTTGGCTTTTGGAGCTCAAAGAACAAGTGGAGCGAGATCTGGCATCAACCGAACAACCTTGAGTATCAATCGACGTACAAAAGTGATCGGCAGCTACCGCCATCTCTGTGACTGGGTCCACACATTTCTCCGTCACAAACGAACAGCCTTTATTCAGACCAAAATGCAGCATTTCAGAAGTTGACGCATTGACACGATACCATCCGGAATCTTCGAAGAAAGCGAGCGTCAGAGCGCTGAAGACGTTGTGGTAGCTATCCACAGCCGTCATGTACTCTGATTCAAAGAGCCTTTCTTCCCAGTGGGAGCCGATACAACCTCCGTCTTGTGACTCCATTTCGGCTCCTTCGAGTGTGGAGCAGTTGAAATGTTGTTGCACATACGCACGAACGCGAGGAGTCACCATTTTTGCGACGACATGATCCCTCTCCGTTGAGAATTGGATGGTTGAATTGGAAGGTTCGACGTAGTATTCGATCTCTTTCCCATTCGGACAGATTCCAGACGTGTATATGTGTGGATCCCCGTCTGAATCTCGAGGAGTCCTTGGTGTACCATCTTCATTCCGCATGAGTGGGAAGAGCCGAGATGAAAAGCCAAGAGCGTGAGAAAATTCATGAAGAGCTGTCGATACTTGACGTTCGAAGTCAGAAGATGAAGTACTAAGTTTGTTTGGACAGAAGTTCACCATCCCGAAGGTAGGGCGGTCGTATTGATCCTGTTGACAGGCCGACGCGTAAGCTAATGTACTGCCACTCGAACAACCAGAAGTGCTTTCAGCACGCACGTAGATGAGAAAGTCAGTGTTAGGTACTCCTGGACCTGCCGGGGAAACTTCACACGGGTCATTCACACAGCCATACGAGGTACACTGCTCGCAGTACCTCATTGGGGCAAAATGATCACTCGGTATTGGCATTTCCAAACATAATTCGTCATCGGATAACGATGCACATACTGGAGGCTTCAAATTGGAGTAGGTACTCGTGCAAAAGCGTTCAGCGAAAAGATTTCCACTAACTGGAATGACCTCAAGCGCTGTGGTGATACTGTGACGGAGTGCTGTCGATAGCATTCCGTCGGCATTGAAGTGCAAGTTGATGCACTGTAGTGCAATCTACATATCTCTACATGTACCCACTTTGTGATTGGCTAAAACTAGATTTTGGTAATATGCCAATGTGGTTTACGCCATTCAGCTGAGACATTGAGACAATCTCATTGGCTGAAATTCGAGAAGGTTCTCGAAGCTTGATTAGGGGACGCCCGGAGTCAAGTCAACATTGCTACGTGGAAGTTTATAGGAAAATCATTGGTAGATAGCCAAATCAGAAGATAGGAAAAGATAGGCTCTAGGATACACTTTACTGGATATTTGAGAGAGCTCTGTGAGCCACCAGTAGCTTAGGACCGTAAGAGCCTTCCTCATTTCAATTCACTTTTCAATTTACCAACAACCTCTCAGTGGTCCCTCAACTGGCTACGCCTCCCTGGGTCTTCGCTCCGCCGTCCAAGTCCGGCCTCAGCTTCCTCGTCCCCGCGCGCACGCTGTGTTACATAGTAGCGCTTGTCGGGTCAAGCTTCGTTCCATCGTCCAAGGTCGGGTCTCTCGTGGGCGGCATAGCCAGAAGCGAGTAGATCCTTGGCTATTAGCACCAGCCAATTGCTGGGGAAGTGCTAGGCCTAAAGGGGTCTCTTTGGGTTGTCTTTGGGAGAGTTCGTGCCCATCACAGGTCAGGGAATCAACTTGGAAAGGTTGGTATATCTCTGCCTAGTGCACGTAACTCTTTGGTCGCTACTAGAAGCCGGTTCAGTGCTTGGAACGCTCTTAAGTGCAGCTTTTATTTCCATCGCTCCCCGGTAGCTTCCAATTTACCCTTTCTTTTGGTGTATGGGTCGGTACAAACCGAACCACAACAAGAGTCGTAAAAGGAAGAGTCGTGAGCTCAACTTGACAGACAGTTCGAAACCACCTGTTGTCAAGGTTGTGAGACGGGCTCCTCTTCCTGATACGAGTCTTTTCGACTACCCTTACGACGCTGAGAAGTTCTCAAAGCTTCAACAGGATCTGCTTAAGCATCTCAAGAAGTCTCGTCGCATTACCTGTCGTTTCAAGAAACTGACAAATCGAATTGAGGACGACGCGGTCGCAGAGAGAGTCAAGGGCCTACTTAACGAGGTTTTTGTCGAGCTCGGACATCTTGAAGACATCACTACGATCAAGCTAGATCGCGAAGTAAGCAGTAGTCGTAACTAAAGAAAGGTTTTCTCCTTCTTTTCATTGGGTTTTTGGGTTTTATTGGATTGAGTTCGTGCTACGAAAAGTCCACTCGAAATGTCATCTACACGTGGTAGATCGAGTGAGCGCGACTCTCCAAACCCGCGTCCGCGTAGAACGCCTCGAACGACGGCTAGGACGGCTCCTATTCCACAGAGCCAACCGCAAGCAACGGCTAGGACGGCTCCTTTTCCACAGAGCCAACCGCAAGCAACGGCTAGGACGGCTCCTAACCCACAGGGCCAACCGCAACCAACGGCTAGGACGACTCCTGATCCACAGGGTCCACCGCAAGCTACGAATATGTCGTCGGGACAAGCTGGCGCAGCATCAGACACGATGTCGATGCAACAGCTGTTAGTTTACTTAACGCAGCAGCAACAGTCATACCAAGCCCAGATGCAAACCCAGCTGCAAGCACAGATGCAGCAGGCCAACGCAAGATTCGAATATCTAGTTGCGTCCAGGGGTGAGCAGAGAAAGAAGGATCCGCCTATGTATGAAGGCAAATACGGCGAAGACATTGAGTTATGGATCTTCGCCACCGAGCAGTATTACGCAAGCAGACGCGAGTTGATGGAGGCAGATACATCGGATTTTGTGACGATGATCTCCAGCAACTTGGGCAAGTCAGTGCTGAATTGGTATCGCGCGTTTATCGCAGAGTGTGAGGGTACGAACGTACAGCCCACATGGTCGCTCTTCAAGGGAAGACTTCGCACTCGTTTCAGGCCGAAGGACTTCGAATATGATCTTCGCGAGAGGATGTTTCGTCTCAAACAGAATGAGACCATCCATGATTACGTCTCCAAGTTTCAAGACTTGCTATCACAGACAGAGTTGTCTATCAGCGAGTTGGAGAAGCGTTTCTTCTTTCAGAACGGTTTGCGAGAAGAGACAGCGAGGAAGATCAAGGAGGAGAGTCCTTCAACACTGCAAGATGCCATTGAGATTGCGTCGAATTTTGAGTTTGCGCACTACTCGGGAAAACCCCCAAGAGCTCCTGCGAAGGGTTCGCAAGGATCATCAAGCTCGGGGCATCGTGCGTCTAAGTCGAAGCAGAATTCAAAGAGCTCCGACAAAAAGAAAGGCAAGAGCGATGATTGGAAAAAGACAGCTACGTGCAGAAACTGTGGCAAGTTTGGCCACATTTCTCCAGATTGTACTCAGCCAAAACGTACTGAAGCGAATCGGTACATGCAGGGCGCAGTGTATGCGATCCTAGAGGCTGAAGCTCAAGCATTCAAGACGGATGACCAAAAGAGGCCCGTCACGATATTCATCGACAACGGCAGTAGCCTGAATGGCGTAACTGAAGTTGTGCATCGTCCACGTCGGACTGTAGAGATGTCTCTGCAGTTACCAGGGTTTCCTTTGACAACGGGAACATTCCAAGTCATGCCTGTTCCTGAAGGAAAGGATATTGTTTTGGGCATGATGTGGCTGCGGGAGCAGAACCCTGATATCGACTGGAATACTGGACAGATTGCACCTCGCATCAAGGTGGAGAACACGCAGACTGTGAAGTTGAGACTGCCGAAGACTCGTCCAGCCCGTTGGGTGGCAGGACAACGCCGCGCCAGAGTTGCGCAGGACCGTGAGATCTTCAACTACTATCGGCAGCATGGCCACAACGGCCAGTTTGGGCGAACGAAGATTATTTCGTCCAAACAGTTCCAGCAGATGTTGCGTAGGGACAAGGATATTGAGGCAGTGTTTGTCATCAATCCGCATGATTCGGGGAAGGCTGAACGCTTCAAGAGTCAAGGATGGGATGCTCTCAAGGATAATCCGGCGTATGAGACGTTACTGAAGTATGCGGATACGGTTTTCCGTACGGAACTTCCGAATGAGACACCGCCAGTACGGGAAGGAATTGAGCACGAGATTTTGCTCAAACCCGGTACTCAACCGATTTCGGTCAAACAATGGCGCCAAAGTCCTGATCAGAGGAAAACGATTCAGGAATGGACCAAAGAGATGGTTCAGGCTGGCATCATTCGACCGAGTACGTCAGCATTTTGTGCACCGACTTTTTGTGTGAAGAAACCAGTCGGATGGCGTATTGTGCACGATTATCGTCTGTTGAATTTGGCGACGATTTTACCAGCTATTCCTATGCCTCGCAAGGAAGATACCTTTGATGCGATGGCCGGTAGCTATTGGTATTCGTGCATGGACTTACTTTGGGGTTATTACCAAGTGAAGTTACGAGAAGCAGATATACCTTTCACTGCTTTCTCGACCCCAGATGGTCTATTTGAATATCTCGTCACACCCATGGGGCTCAGTGGTAGCCCAGGAACCTTTAATCGACTGCTTCAAAAGGTTTTCAGGGATTTGAGTGACGTGGCGCGAATTTACTTCGATGATATCTACGTATACACGAAGGGTAAAGATGTGAACGACCACATCGCCGCGCTGGACAGGGTATTGAAGAGATGTGAAGAGCAGAAGCTCTACATCAAACTGTCCAAATGCCAATTTTGCGTGGATGAGATTCCATGTTTAGGCGACTTTGTCGGACGCAAGGGCGTTCGTATGGACCCAGATAAGGTGAAGATTATCGCCGAGTGGCCAGTCCCCAAGACCAAGAAGCAAATTGAGAGCTTCCTGGGGACAACGGTTTACGTTTCGAGGTTTTGCAAGGATTTCGCGCAGTTTGCAGGTCCTTTGCATGAATGTATCAAGGGAAAACGTTCTCGTGATCCTATCGAACTCGATGAGAACCAGTTACGCTGTTTTGACGAGCTTAAGAAGCGCTTGTCATCACCGCCGGTTCTCAGTCTTCCTGATTTCTCCAAACCTTTCGGTGACTGGCAAGGACTTGTCAAGAAGCTACAGCTTGGAGACAAGGTTCCGCATTACTCGCTAAATCATGGCGTGCTGTATTATCAGACGCGTGAAGATGAGAGTCCTAGATTGTACATTCCCGATGACGAAGATCTGAAGAATCGAGTCATTTGTGAGAACCACGATGCAGTTACGGCAGGCCACCCAGGATATTACAAGACCTATGTCGCAGTACGTGAGAAGTACTATTGGCCGAAGATGATGAAGTATATCCAGCGCTATGTGAACACTTGTGAAATGTGTCAGCGCAACAAAGCGAGGCAGGTGAAGCCTCCGGGATTACTTCAACCGCTGGAGATACCACGAGGTAGATGGGTCGACATTTCGATGGATTTCGTTGTGTCTCTACCTCCCAGCAAGGATGGCTTGAATGCCATCATGGTCATTGTGGATCGATTGACCAAGCGTGCAAAGTTAATTGCTACGCAGACGACAGACAGCGCAGAGGATATTGCGAATGTTTTCATGAAGAGTTATGTAAGAGATCATGGCCTTCCGAAGACGATTGTGTCTGATCGTGACTCCAAATTTACGTCTAAGTTTTGGCAGGCTGTTATCACTGCTATGGGAACGCAGCATAACCTGTCATCGGCATTTAGGCCGCAGACGGATGGACAAACGGAACGTACAAACCGTTTTATCGGAGATTATCTCCGAGGTGTTATCAACCCAGCCCAGAATGATTGGGATGAGTTTCTTCATTTGGCAGAGTTCGCCTATAATCGGCGATTGCATGCTACGATTGGCATGTCACCATTTGAAGCGGATCTAGGATATATTCCATATATGCCCGACGATATCGCGGCAGATCCGGGGTTTAAGAAGTTGGAGAAAGCAGCAAAAGAGTTCTTACTCCGACAGGAAGTCTTCCTCAAGGTCGCGCAAGACCGTATGAGTGAAGCACAGGAGCGCATGAAGCATTATTACGACAGGAACAGACTTGTCCAAGACTTCAAAATTGGCGACATGGTGCTACTAGATGGAAAGAATTTGGATATCCGTCATAAGGGGTACGCACAGTCGAAGAAGTTAGCTCCGAGGTTCATTGGACCATTCCCGGTCCAGAAGAAGATATCTCATGACTCGTATGAGTTAGGATTATCGAAGAACCTGAAGTTGCATCCAGTTTTCCATACTTCACTGTTGAAGCCGTACCGCAAAGATCCGAAGCGCAGGCAAAAGGTGAACAAGGTTGTGTTAGCCGATGGAACTGAAGGGCAACTGGTCGAAGCCGTGATTAACCACCGTAAGTACAAGGGGAAGCCGCAGTACAAGGTTTGGTGGTTAGGCGAGACCAAGAAGGAGGCCACATGGGAACCTGTTGAGAATCTGAAACAGATCCCTGGTCTCATTGACCGCTATTGGAAGTCCAAGAAGAGAGAGAACCCTTTTTAGGGGAGGGTCTTTCTCGAAGGGAGGTCATGTGACGGAGTGCTGTCGATAGCATTCCGTCGGCATTGAAGTGCAAGTTGATGCACTGTAGTGCAATCTACATATCTCTACATGTACCCACTTTGTGATTGGCTAAAACTAGATTTTGGTAATATGCCAATGTGGTTTACGCCATTCAGCTGAGACATTGAGACAATCTCATTGGCTGAAATTCGAGAAGGTTCTCGAAGCTTGATTAGGGGACGCCCGGAGTCAAGTCAACATTGCTACGTGGAAGTTTATAGGAAAATCATTGGTAGATAGCCAAATCAGAAGATAGGAAAAGATAGGCTCTAGGATACACTTTACTGGATATTTGAGAGAGCTCTGTGAGCCACCAGTAGCTTAGGACCGTAAGAGCCTTCCTCATTTCAATTCACTTTTCAATTTACCAACAACCTCTCAGTGGTCCCTCAACTGGCTACGCCTCCCTGGGTCTTCGCTCCGCCGTCCAAGTCCGGCCTCAGCTTCCTCGTCCCCGCGCGCACACTGTGTTACCCTCTTCACGAATTGTGTCGGATAATTTATTGAGACTGGAATTATCATAGTATGGCGTCATTCGAATTGGCTGGAACGGTGTTGATTTCAATCCCCGCGAGTCCAAAGAGGAGTCTCCATTCTGTAGTCTGCGTCGACGTTCAGCGACAATAAACGGGTGACTGTCATCGTACTGTTGTCTTCCCATAATAAATTTGTGGTCTAGCGAATCGTGAATGCAGCTTTCCACCACTTGTGTGTACCAAAAGGTAAGAAGTAGCGCTAACAATCGTAGATTTGTCATTGCTGTGAGATCTACCAGGTAGCGCTTTATCTGTAGGTAAAATAATGATGTTGTGTGAGTCCACAGTTCAACACCCACTCATGATTCATTCATTGTTCACGATGGCAAAACAGCTAAACTTGGTTTCAGGAATGTCTAAATATGAAGTGAAACGTTGATTTCCGCTTGTCGGTATAAATACAAGAACAAGAAGATCAAGTTCTGTTTGTAATTTTTAAATATTTAAAAACAAGAAATGGATACAGATGGTCAGCGTGACTAATCATGCTTGATATTGATTGGATAAATATCGATTTCTCTGCCATATCACCACAAGCGGAAGAGAAGTCATCCTGTGTATCATTTTCTTCCTTACAATGGCGGACGACGCTCTCCTACATGACGTGGACAGCTTCCTGTCGTCCCACTCTACCGGTATCAATCTAGAGGAAGTGGACAGTCAACAGCTCATTGCAGATACAGACGCATTGCTCGATTCTCTAAATCGGCGTCCTAATAAGCTTAAAACCAAGGAAGACATCGCTCGAGAGAAGGCCGGACAACGTCGAGATGCCTATCGTAGACGACTGAAGGTGGAATGGGCAAATTTGCGCCAACAAGACACAGAATTAAGTGCGAAATTGGAGAAACTGAAGCAAGTTAAGGTTCAAGAAGAAACGCAAAGTTCTCCTTCCGACTCGTTAGCTCTTGGAGCCTGGAGAGCCATTGCCTTTCGACAATATGAGAGCAGAATGGAAGCTGAAAATCTTCAGAAGAAGTTACAAGATGCTGTTAATAGTAGAGCAGTGATGATCCAAGATTTGGAGAATGTGCTAAGGAAAAGAGTGCGGGAAGTAGAGAAGATGTCGGCTTTGGAAGTGCCTGAAGTGTTAGAGAAGAAGGCAAGACTGGGAACGAAAGACGCAATGCTGTACAACACGTACTTTGAGAATCTGGACGCTCTTTATGAACGATTGGAGGAAGTTTTTAGAGAAATTGGAGACGTTCCAACTCCTGGAGGGATTCTGAGTGGAAACCCCACGAGAAAAATGGATGGAGACACCGAGTACTTTGAAACGGCTGGAGTTGGCAGAGTACCGTTTAGCTATGAACGCACATGCGACTCGGTGTGGGAGTTGGCGTCTGTGCCGCATCGACAAGAGGGAAGACGTGTGTACGACGGCTTACCCGACCCTGAGAACTCCTTCGCGCTGCAGTTTTGTTCTCCGCTTCGGACAGATAACGGACAAGTGATCAAATTACGCACATACCACGTGGCCAGGAGGTATGTTGAGAAGAATCGCATGGTGTTGGTGTGGAGGGCTCTGTGTGAGGTGGATGGTGAGTTTCCAGGACTGAATTCGGACGAAACGGGGTGGGCTATCGTACATGCGCCAAATTCTGCGGATTTACTGGACGCTCCGTCGACGCTGGTACAAGCTTGCATTCGATTCGTGCCAATGCGTTTCCAAGACGGTGCTCAAGAGGCGAATGGTACGGTGGACCAGTTCATCGATTTGCTGGTAAAAACTGGAGCGGAAGATAACAAGGAGATTGAGCGAATGATGGAGAGGCTGTTGCTGGACGACGCACTTGCGACGGATGGATTGGACATTGATCGTGAAGGTAACCTGATCTCGACTACATTCTGAGTGAGCAATCAGTTTACGTGGCAAAATACATTTTTGATTGACTTCTTTTAACTGGTAAGGATAAACTGATCCAGCGAACTGACAATCTCGACAAAGTCTTCCGACCCTGTTGTGCTCAGTAACCGCGAAAACTTCTCCATGACGGACTCTTTTACTTGTGAACTGCCGAAATGAATTGGTTTGTGGCGGATACGAATATTGAGCGACGTACCATCCTTTGCTGTGGAAGGCTCAGCAATACACCACCCCGTTTCATCCGAGTGGATTCCGTCAAACAGTCCCTCCCCCTCTGTAAACGACCGCCAGACAACCACTAAGCGATTTTTCTCTTTGTAGCGCCGACCGACCATGCACTGAACCACGGACACTGACTGGCCACAGCTCAAACGCCGTGAGATGCGAAACTTGAGTGCGACCGTGTCGCTCGGGTCGTTGAGGTGGTAAAACACCCGAGCTTCTTGGCAGTTGAACGTATGAGCACGTTGCCACATACGTTGACTGGCAAGTTTAAAGTCAAATGCCAGGTCAAGTCTACCTGTAAACCCGAAGCCTCCTGTGCTGGTATCGAACGCCCAACTGGAGGAAGAATCCACATTAGCCTCCTGGAAAACACCTTTTGTTTGAACGTACACAGCGTCGATCTCTTGCAGAAAAGCGTTGAAGATACCAGTGTCAGAGGGCTCAATTTTCACGGGTTTGCGGCCATTGGGGATTTCGTCCGGTGCTTCTTCTCTGCAGAGTTCGTTTAAGACCCCACCAAATTCTTGAATCAATTGAAAGCGCGTCTCCACTGCCGTTTTCAATGCCTGTTGCTGTGCTTGAGCTGCTTTCAAAGCTTCAATTTGCCGCTTTGCGACTGCCTTCCATGCAATCGACGAGAGTGAAGGCTTCTGTTCTCTCCCTTGTTGGACTCGGCACAGAATTTCAGACAGCTTGGAGACTTGAAGCTTTAAACCATCCCGTTCTGAACGCCGTCGATCACGGTACACCTTCCTTCTCTTTCTGTCCTTGGCTCTTTCATTCTCGCGCTTGATCAGTAGTGCATTTGTTGTCCAGGTGCTGTTGTGGATAAGCTTGGTTTTGATACTTGTCTGGGGACTTGGTACCGTTTCCTGGTTGGTGTCTGAGCTTTTCGCAGGTTGCAGTGGTTTATCGCACGAGGTGAGAAATTCATCAACTTCTGCGAGGAAATCATCATCCAACAGCGAAGTCTTCATCCCCAGGACGGAAAATTGAAACTGAATCTGTTTAACCACATCCAACTTGAATGATCCGAGAGAATGATTATGGGACGCGGTTTCATTTCATCCACGTGAGCGTGTGGTGGTACAGTTTTAATCGCGGATTAATCACTACTAAAGTATTACGGGACGCAAGGAGCAACATCAATTGTACCATTTCTCAAGCGACCTCCAAAGTTTCCAGCTTACCGAAACTTGGCATCATCAAGCATTAGAGACTCCATCAGACGAGCTGTTTCAAACCCATCTTCTTCTCCTGATTCCATGACGAGAGTTGTGAAATTCCCCAGATCTTATGATTTCCCACGCACATGAGTCGGCATATACCGAACGAAGGTCTGATTGACGGTCGGGATCATTGCATCATGGCCACTATCATTTGAGCGAACAATCGACCAGCCCGTCTCGTCCGAATGGAAACCCACAAACTTCCCTTCGCCTTCCATTAGAGCTTTCCGCACAATGACCATTCGGTTCTGTTCGACATAGCGTCGAGTAACGAAGTGAACATGGAAAATCACTTGCTCACAAGATTCTTTTTGACAAACTAAGCTGAAACTAACCGCCAATGTATTGTCAGGACCGGTAACCCAGTATAATGCATCTGACCTTCCCTTCCATGGGTCTGCAGAATAGATTTCCACATAACCGTGCAAGTTTGCTCAAAAGTGAAAGGAATTGGCAAAATGTCGAGACATTCAGCATACTGCAGCCCTCCGATCGATCTCCAATTGGGTCCTTCTCGATACGGCACTCTTCGAGATCAAAAGGATAAAATACAGCGTCTGTTTGGGAATACATGTCATCCATATCCTGGAGGTTTTCTTCAAATAACGCAATATCAGCAGGAATATCATCCAGAGTCGGTAAATCTCTGCACATATCCAGTTTCTCCTTCACTGCTTGCTCAATATCACGAACAAATTTGTCTCGATTCGCCACAGCAGTCACAAGCCGCTGCTGCTGTTCTTCAGCCTCACGTCGACCTTGTTCTTGCCGTAACGCCACAGCCATCCACACTGGAAGTTCAGCGAACTTTTCATCCAAAACTTTGAATTTCTTCTTGGAGTTTTGTAGCTCGTTCAATTCAGCTGACAAATATTGTACTTGTTCTCGAAGTAATTCTTTATCTTGTTAGCGTATTCGTGTTTCCTCTTGGCTGCACGTGCTTTCTTGTCAATCTGGTGTTCAACAACGTTTTGCTCGGTCTGTATAGTGGCAATTGCTGCATTTTCACCAGAGATCCAGGTTAAATCCGTATCTGGCAGTAAAAAGGGGTCACTTGTAGCAGTGAAGTCATCCTGTTCGGTCGTAAACTCCCCACTCATTCAAATAGTCTGCTAAAAACGCGCCAAGAAGGCTTCGTCAGTTGAATTCGATGACATTCAACACGTAAGAAAAAATACTTTAAATAAAATTTAAGTTTTGGCGAGTCAAGACATAAATTTGTTGTATTTTATTACAGGAACTCTAAACCGAGTCTTCAATTAGAAGAGAATCCATCATGCGTGAGATTTCTGCAGCATCGCTATCCACCGACGCTACAACGGCGTTTGTAAATTGGGAAGAATTCAACGGTTTGTGGGTCGAATTCATTGGTACGAAACGAACAAACGTCTCCATGACAGTCCGCATCAGTGGGTGGCACTCTTCGTTCGTTTTATTATGTCGTACAACACTCCAACCTGTTTCGTCGTAATGTAAACCGGAAAACTCTCCTTCTCCGTCTGACAATGCGCGCCAGACCAGCACCATTCGATCATCTTCAACGTATCTTCTCATGACAAAGTGAATTTCCATCTCGACTGGCTCGTTCTTTCCACTTGGACACTGCAGACGGAATTTGACTGCAATTGTGTTGTCCGGATCAATGACACCGCTGTAGCGCAGCCGATCTTTCTGTTGGTGGACGTGTATCATCGATTTCCACAATGAACTGCAAGTTTGCTCCATGTTGAATGGAATAAACAGCACGTCGAGGTTGTCAATAAACTCCAAATCTCCATCCCGTTTCCACTCGGGTCCGATCCTGTACGACGTGACTGGGTTCTCCTCTGCCCCACTAGCTCGAAAAATCGCGTCGGTTTGTCCATAGACGCTGTCCAGATCTTGCAAGTAGTCCTCAAACAACATAATATCATCTCTGTCGAGGTGATCTTCCGACCCCTTTGCTGTATCGAAGTAGGCCATGGGTGTATGTAGTCGCTGTTGCATCATCTCTTCAACTTCAGAAATTACTTGAGAGCGATGTACCACTGCACGATTTAGGCTTCTTTGTTTGGCCTCCGCTCCCAATTTCCCTTCCAACTGCCTCCTGGCAATGGTTTTCCACAATAATAACGAATCGTCTTGTTGCTGCAAAGATTTGGCTCTCTTTCTGGCACGCTGTAGCTCATCCAGTTCCTTTGAGAGAGCTGCATCCTGTTCACGCAGAGTTTGTCGCTCGGTCTTTAGTTTGTTGAGATATTTCAGTCGTCTCTTGGCGGCTTGAGCATTTTTCACCTCACGACGAAGTTCCAACGAGCTTTTTAATGGTTGTGATGTGCTATTCATTGCGGTTGTGTGGGACCCTGAACTTGTTGTCGAGTAAGAAGCAAGTAACGCCGCCGTCTCAGCCAGAAGCTCATCACTGTCTTGTATCAAATCTGGTGTCTGCATCGTTAGTGGTACAGGCGTGGGTACTTCTGTACGTGATTGAGGAGCATCGTTCTCTCCTAGAAAACCTGTTAACTCAGCCAGGAAAGCATCATTCATCGCTTCCTGGTCGCACATTGACATTATTAAAAATGTTTTGAGACAATTAGTATACACTCTATACTTTGTAGTGTACATAAACCTTCAGTTAAAAGGTGCCAGGATGGAACCACCAAAGACACTCGACGAGGAGGACGTGGAAGCCGAACCGGACCAGTTCCTTGCCGATCTGCCCCCCTCCGGTCGCTCGGAAGGCTCAGGTGCTGCTATCCCAGCCTCCGTACAACCCACACCGTCCGCTGTCTCCTCAGAGCCACAGGAGCGTCGTGCACAAGTGGGAGCAAGTCCGTATCTGGCTCCGTTCACGCCTAGTGGGTCCCCACCACGCCCAAAAACACCTTCTACAGCTGGAGGACGGTCATCCGCTAGCAGTCGGTCCACTAAGCCTCAGTTGGTGCCGATAGGTCGGGCAGGAACAGGATCCGGAGCCTTTGGAACTGGCCCAGCGCTGCCTAAAGACGATGTGGTGAAGCATTTGCCGCCAAAACTACTGGAGACGCTTGTAGACGTCGTACGGACACTGGACCAACTCTCAGATGGAGTGGCGGACTTCCGTCCGGACCAGTTGGGCTTCCTTAGTGACAAAGCCCAACGGTATGTAGAGTTGCTGCAACAAGCGGACAAAGCGGCAGCTGACTACAGCGCTGACATCCCATTGCAAGTGCTGAAGATGATGGATGAGGAGGAAGGGTCCAACCCAGAGCTGTTCACTAAGGCGCAGTTGGAGAAGTGTCAAGACGAGAGCGAACAGGCGGCAACTAAGGCTACGACACTCGAGATGCTCAAGGATGCACTGCAGACCGGACTCGAGGAACTCCAATGACGAGGTGAAACATATTCAATCTCATCGTTTGCATTCACATGTCAACAAGAACAATTACATTCTACGATATGATGCCAGCTCATTGAACCCTGGACCAAGATCGACGATCCGATTAGTTGGCCCTAACTGTACTAGCATTGTCCCATCAACAATTCACGACGTAAACAGGAAAATGGTAGACCATCAAATAGCCAGAACAAACACAAAAGCTTATCGAAAACTTATCATCACTTTCCGAGAAGTGATCGGATGGACGACGCGTTTCTTCATGAGGTGGCAACTCTGCTTGACTCGGACCCATTACTCTTTCCTGAGGTTGATACAGACGCACTCATCGCTTGTGGCATGCGGTCCGACAGCGAGAGCAGTGCCAGCAATGACAACGACCAGGAAAACGCTGACAAACGAGCATTCTTGCGAGTAAAGGAGGCTAAGCGACGTCGAGTTTACCGTCAGAAGCTCAAGGATGAACGCAACACACTGCAACGTGAAGTGGAAAGGTTGACGATGGCTCTAGCTTCGTTAAAAGAAGCTGCTCGGAAGAGGAAAACGTCACACGTCCTCGCTCGTGACGAGGGGGAAGAGGCAAGAAGCCCCAACATTGAATTCTGGAAAGCCGTTGCGGCGTGGGAACTAGAGTCTCTTAGACGTGTCCAAGTCGAGCAAGGGCGGCTGCATACGGCTGTTGGCGCTAATACGAAGCTGATCAAGGACCTACGTAGACTGATGATCAAACGGATCGCTAGAACTTCTGGGATGAGGAATGGTGGGATAGATCCTGTGGCCGGAATCCAACTGCCTGATGCTGCTCTGTATGAAGCTTTTCTCCGCGAAGTGGACACGAATTACTCTCGGATCGACGAAGTCTTCCGCTCTTGCAGCTTGGACGCGATGAGTGAAGGTATAACGAATACTGCGATTCAGGATCCAACCAACGGCTCCGTGAAGGAATTCCTTCATACGAATAAAAGGCTGTTCCCGTTCCAGTTCTTGCCGACATGTGAACTTTTCTGGAAGCTGGCCACACTTCGGCATCGTCAACACGATCGGCAACCGTATAAATGCTTGGAGGATTCGAATGACACGATTGCAGTCAAATTTCGAGTTGCACAGGTGATCAACACTGGTTCCTTTGTGTACACTACGCAGCGGCTTGTTGCACGCCGCTACGTTGAAACCAGCGGCATGGTCCTCGTCTGGAAAATCTTCGTTGAAGGGGAAGGTATTTTCCGTGGGATGCACTCGAACGAATCTGGTTGGTGTCGATTGCGACCAGCTTGTGAAGGAACCTGGCTGGAAATGCATCTCCGTCGGTCTCCTTTGCACTACAGCGCTGCTCTAGTACAACAAGACGTTGCAGAGCAATTCAACGATTTTCTTACGAGATCAAAAAGCGAGGATTGCATGAAGATCATGAAGGGACTAGAACAGCTCATGGTCGATAACACCATAACACGGTAACTAAATGGCCATGTTCGAAGTGGAAAGTATTGCAAAACAATTGGGATTCAGCAACAACAACTCTATTCTATGATACTAGCTGATTGGGTCCTGGATCAAGAGTGACTCCATCATACGAGTAATCTCTGAGCCATCTTCCTCCCCTGATGTCACGACCAGTTTGGAGAATTGATCTGCACGGGCCTTGTTACCGAAAGTTGTAGCGATGGCCAGAGGGAAGAAGCGAATGAACATTTGTATGACTGTTCCACCTGCCTTATGGGGACGGATAACGCTCCACCCTGTCTCATCGGAGTGCATCCCCGAGAACTCGTCGTCACCTTCCGTCAAGGCTCGCCACACGATGACCATTCGATCGGCTTCGACGATTTTTTTTATTGCCAAATGAATCAACATGTCGACAAGCTCGCCGTCTTCTTTTGGGGATGGAATTCGGCACTTTACTGCGATTGTACTTTCAGGATCAGCAACTCCCTTGTAGTGCTGCCGGCTCTCGTGTCGATTGACGTGCTGTATTGCTTGCCACATCGCGCTAGACGTTCGTTCGAAACTGAACGGGACCAACGTGACATCTAAATTCTCGAAATACTCCAAGTCCCCATCGTTTTTCCACTGCGGTCCCACTTTATACGATGCCGATGGGTTTTCATCGACTTCTGCGGCTTGAAAGGTTTCATCCGTCTGCTTGTACACCTCGTCCATGTCTTGCAAATATTCCTCAAACAACGCTATATCGTCAGACTCAAGTTCCGCCATATAGGGCTTGTCAACTCCTCTCCGCGAATTCCAAGTCTCAGAGTCACAAATACGATGCAGTAGCATCTCGTTAACTTCCTGCAGCACCTTCGTTCGACTCGAAACCGCATTTTGCAGTCGTTGTTGCTGCTTTTCCGCTACTGCTCGACCATCCATTTGTCTTGAGGCAATGGCTTTCCACAACGGCACACTCACACTAGTCTCTTGTGTAGCCTTGGCTTTCTTTTTCGCACGTTCCAGTCGCTCCAATTCCTCTGTCAATGCTTTCTCCTGTTCAAACAGTGTCACCCTCTCGTTCTTGAGCTTCTTCCGGTACTTGAGACGTCGTTTCGCCGCTTGTGCGTTCTTGATCACCCGTTGTTGATTTGATAATGTCTTTTTTGCCTCTTTATGAGTGAGATTTGGTCCACCAACACGTTGCGTTTTTGGTGCGTTAGCGTCGTAGGACGCGAGCAACGTCGCCGTCTCCGCAAAGAGCTGGTCGTCCTGGAACCATCCTGATCCGCATTTTACTGAGGTTGTTGAGGACTGGCGTTCTGCACTTAACTGAGGTACGTCATACTCTTGCAGAAACCCATTCAGGTCAGCCAAGAAGGACTCGTCGTCGATGTGATGACGCTGAGCCATTCTAACTGTTAAGTGATAACAAGCTCAAGTAACGATCAAGTCTGCCGTGTTCTTCGTGCAACATTTCGTACTGATACATGTCGCGTACACCTTGTAACAACCTTCACGTTACAAAACCAGCAGTTTAGACCGCATAATCTGTTCAATGCGTAAACAGGAGAGGGTTGACCAAAAGTAGCCAGCATAACCGGATAAGTCTCCGATAAGTGACCTGATGGACGACGCATTTCTTCATGAGGTGGCAACTCTGCTTGACTCGGACCCATTACTCTTTCCTGAGGTTGATACAGATGCACTCATCGCTTGTGGCATGCGGTCCGACAGCGAGAGCAGTGCCAGCAATGACAACGACCAGGAAAACGCTGACAAACGAGCATTCTTGCGAGAAAAGGAGACTAAGCGACGTCGAGTTTACCGTCAGAAGCTCAAGGATGAACGCAACACACTGCAACGTGAAGTGGAAAGGTTGACGATGGCTCTAGCTTCGTTAAAAGAAGCTGCTCGGAAGAGGAAAACGTCACACGTCCTCGCTCGTGACGAGGGGGAAGAGGCAAGAAGCCCCAACATTGAATTCTGGAAAGCCGTTGCGGCGTGGGAACTAGAGTCTCTTAGACGTGTCCAAGTCGAGCAAGGGCGGCTGCATACGGCTGTTGGCGCTAATACGAAGCTGATCAAGGACCTACGTAGACTGATGATCAAACGGATCGCTAGAACTTCTGGGATGAGGAATGGTGGGATAGATCCTGTGGCCGGAATCCAACTGCCTGATGCTGCTCTGTATGAAGCTTTTCTCCGCGAAGTGGACACGAATTACTCTCGGATCGACGAAGTCTTCCGCTCTTGCAGCTTGGACGCGATGAGTGAAGGTATAACGAATACTGCGATTCAGGATCCAACCAACGGCTCCGTGAAGGAATTCCTTCATACGAATAAAAGGCTGTTCCCGTTCCAGTTCTTGCCGACATGTGAACTTTTCTGGAAGCTGGCCACACTTCGGCATCGTCAACACGATCGGCAACCGTATAAATGCTTGGAGGATTCGAATGACACGATTGCAGTCAAATTTCGAGTTGCACAGGTGATCAACACTGGTTCCTTTGTGTACACTACGCAGCGGCTTGTTGCACGCCGCTACGTTGAAACCAGCGGCATGGTCCTCGTCTGGAAAATCTTCGTTGAAGGGGAAGGTATTTTCCGTGGGATGCACTCGAACGAATCTGGTTGGTGTCGATTGCGACCAGCTTGTGAAGGAACCTGGCTGGAAATGCATCTCCGTCGGTCTCCTTTGCACTACAGCGCTGCTCTAGTACAACAAGACGTTGCAGAGCAATTCAACGATTTTCTAAAGATATCGACGAACGAGGACCACTTGAAGGTTATGAAAGGACTGGAACAGCTCATGCTCGACAGCACCATTTAGTACAAAAATATATTTTGTTTGAAATTTAATTTTAAGTTCTCGTCTAAAAGGAATTCTAAAAGGAATTCTAAAAGTGAATTATTGCAATAACTTATCGGACGATGCTCAACGACGATGCCTTGCTCGCCGACATGGCGTCGTTTCTGGATGGCCACGAGGCTCCAATTGAGCTCTGTGAGGCGGATTTTACCAGAGAATTACTGCTAGACGGCGATCAGCTTCTAGCCGAGACCGAAGCCTTGCTGAACGACGTTGACACATCCCACTCCAATTTCGTGCAGACCAAAAGCGCGCGGGCAGCAAAACGGCGTCTCAAATACAGGAACAAGGTTAAAAACGAGCGAGAATCTCTAGCAGAAGAGGAAATGTCTCTATCGGTGAAAGTGGAGGAGTTGCAGCGCGCTCGAAAAAGAGCGAAGGCACTTGCAGGCGACACTTTAGCGACCTCAACATGGAAAGCTATTGCCATTCGACAAAAAGAAGGGCGGGTGGTGGCTGAGGAGCAACAAAGACGACTGCAACTCGCGGTCGAGAACCGAGAAAGAATGATCGAGGAAATTGGAAAAGTGATTCAGGAACGAATGTCTGCGTCCAAGCGCACGTTAGAGATTGAGGCAACGAAGCAGAGCAACGCACAGCTTGACGAAGACGATGCAGTGCTGTTTGAAGATTTTTTACATGACCTGGACGTCATATATCCGCGGACAGACGAGATTTTCCGAGCGTGTGGGGCTGAGGAAAACCCAACTTCGTCGTACAGATTAGGGCCAGAACGAAAGCGAGATGGAGACGTCGAGTACATCGACAACTTGGACGTACTGCTGATCCCATTCACCTTTGAACAAACGTGTGCTACGATGTGGGAGTCCATGGTTAACCTGTATCGACAAAAAAATTGGGATCACTATGATGTCGACGATCCAAAGAACATTGTAGCAGCCAAGGCACATGTGCACGTTTTGAGCGAGTCCGGAGAGACAGCCAACATGATTGTTCATTACGTCGTGCGTCGGTATGTGGAGGATAAGAGGGTGGTTATGGTGTGGCGAGCATTATCAGAGGGGGAAGGACAGTATACTGGGATCCACTCCGATGAGTCTGGCTGGTGTGTTGTTCGACCCAACGACTCTGATGAACCGTTGATGCGGACTGTTATGCAGACTTTTGTGCGATTCACCCCACTTGATATTACCAAAGCAACAAACTGTGGCGTCAGTGGATTCCAGTTCACGAAACTAATCGTGACGTCGGTAGAGGAGGATGGCGCTGAAATTGCACGCATGATGGACTCGCTTCTGCTGGAAGACTTAGTTGACAAGGGTAACGAATAGAATAGAATACATAACGTTTTTGCTTTTTCTTCAGAGCAACGGTGTCACGAATTGAGATACTTACAAGTTCAGAGGTATCAAAAATTGCCACGGTATGCTTCCTCATTCGTTTACAAATGTACAGGGGGGAAAGAGTGGCTTCTCGTCAAGCAGAACCTTTTCCAACATACCGACGACCTCTTTGACTTCTTCCTCCCCTGCTTTAATAAGAATCGAAGCAAAACGTTCCACATCGACATCACTACTTGATTCGTTTTTCATTCCCATGGGCACAAAATGCGTGTAACTCTCCAATATGGTAGATGAGGCCTCATCAGAATCTGACGAGTCTGCACTCGACACTGTCAGGGAAGGGCGTACCACGAACCAACCTGTTTCGTCCGCGTGGAAGCCGGACAAATTATCGTGCCCTTCATAGAGAGCACGCCACACAAATACCGTGCGACTCTCTTCGACATATCTTCTTGTCACGTTGTACAGAGTCATTCTTGCGCTCTCTCCGCCCTTTAATCGACATTTCATGGGGTATTTTATCGTCGCAGTGTTCCCCAAAAGCTCTTGGTAAGCTTCATTCCCTTCAAGGTCGGACAACATCATCCAAGATACAGCCCGACAAACTTGTTCGTAGCTGTACGGCAACACAGTGGCGTCTGCACTATCATAGAGCTCCACTCCATCTTGCTGCCTCTTGTTAGGCGTGTACGTCATCGGCCACGCCAAATTAAACTCCATCCCTCTCACGACCTCGTCGGTTTTCGCGTACATGAAGTCCAGTTCCGCCTTAAAAGCCCTGAATACTGCTGCGCCATCTTCTTCCTCTCCACACCAAGCTGAAGCATCCATCTTCGTGTCCCCTGATCTCTGCAGCATCAGACTTTGCACGCTGTTAATCATATTGGACCGAGAGATCACTGCTGCTTTGAGCTGTTGGTTCTGCGCCTCCGCTTCGCGTCGTTTCTCCTGCTCTCGTATAGCTGCAGCTCTCCACATACTCAGCATCATTTGCTGGCCTAGATTAATCTCTTCTTTCACTCGCTCTGCTTTCAGTTTCTCCAGAAGCTTCGACAGCTCAATTTCCTGCAGCTCGAGCGCCTCCTTCTCGACTTTGAGCTTGTGACGATACCGGTTCCGTCGGACGGTAGCGAGAGCATTGCGATGTCTGCGCTTTTGCTCTTTATCCATCATCTTGACCCCTGTTCGAGTGGCGACATTGGCAAGTTGGTTTGGAAATGGAGGTGCGTCCAGGGATGACAATAACACCTCCGTCTCAGTCAGAAGCTGCTGGTTGGACAGCAGAGAGTAAGAATTGTAACTGGCCACGCTCTTGTCGTCCTGTTGCTCTAGCAACGCGTCGTAATCGCCGATGAAAGTGGTCGGGAATGCGTTATCGGTGTGCTTGTCCTGCATTGTTGCAATTGTAAACTGAACGTCAAAGAGGGTATACATGTACCACGCTGGGTGAAATTGTGGGTAAGGTATGGGTTATATTAAGTTCTCGATTACTTCGAAGTCATATAACTCAAAAGTCATATTCAACTGTAGAAGGGCTCTCGCTAGCTCGATGATCTCCCAGCAGCATTTTTTCGAGCATTCGCATCATCTCGTTGACCTCTTCTTCGCCTGATTTCGCCGCCAACTCGGCAAACTGGTCCGTATCAACCTTGCAATTCGCTTCCGGGCGAATACTCATCGGAATAAAGCGAACAAAGCTCTCAAGCACAGTCGAAGGATGAGAGCTTGTCTGTGGGCGTACAACAAGCCATCCCGTTTCGTCTGTCTGGTAACCGGAGAGTTCATCTTGGCCCTCGCTCAATGCACGCCACACGAACACTAAGCAGCCGTCTTCTGTGTATTTCCTCACCGCCGAATGTACCAGTAGCTTGGTGATCCGGTCTTGATCCAGTTGGCACTTTACCGTATACTTGATCGTAGCGGTATCTCTATTTTCTTGGGCTGTCAGATTGCCTTCAAATGTTTGTGGGTCCGACAACATCAGCAACGACATAGCGCGACTCGTGTCCTGGAAGTCGAAAGGTATTTCAGTGGCGTCTGCACTGTCAAAGTACTCGACTCCATCCTTCGACATGCGCTGAGGTTTGTATTCTAACTTTGAAGATAGTTTAAATTCCGCCTCATGCATGATCTGGTTTGTCTGAGCATAAACCGCGTCCAGTTCTCCAATAAAGTTGTTGAACAGTACGGAATCGGCACGTTGAACTGCATCGCTCCTCTCCGCGCACAAAGTATTCTTCTTTTCGCCAATGCCAGAGAATTGGAGCAGTGAATCGAGCTGATGGATCATTCTGGCTCGTCCGACCACAGCAGCTCGAAGTTGCTTTTGCGTCTGCTCTGCCTCGATTCTCCTCTCCTTCTGACGCGTAGCAATGGCTTTCCAGACACCCAAGGACAAGTTATCCACTTGGTTCCTCCGTGCAGCTTCTTGTTTTTCCTGCAGCCTGTCCAGCTCACTCGACAGCTCAGTTTCCTGTTGCTGCAGCGTCTCCTTCTCGCCCTTTAGCTTCTGTCGGTACTTCAGCCGTCTTTTGGCTGCCTGAGCATTGCGGACCTTGCGCTTCTCGTCAGCCAGCAATTCACCCACCTTCTCCTCAAGACAAAGTTTTTTGTCATCGGTGGGGTTAATTGGCTCGAAACGTGTGTCGTTCGAGCCAATAGACGAGAGCAACGATTCGGTCTCCGCTAAGAACGAGTGAGAGTCCAGCAGCAGTTCATCTGTGGTGGACGTTGACGCTGGGCTAAACTGCTCGTCACTTGTTGGGGCGGCTCCGCTGCAGCCCGCCAGTAAACTCGTCACCTCGGCTAACAACGCGGCGTCCACTTGCTCGTCCTCTGTCATCCTGAACTTTGCGTTCCTGCAGGCAGGTCCGTTCTCACCGGATGTGCATTATTTATCCTGTCGACAGCAGGTTCCCTAACAAAAATCCAGTGCTTTTTTTTTTTAAACCCAAATTGGGTTATATTGAACAACATGGGTTATTTGATTCATCAATCAGCCGATGAGGAGGAAGGAAGAGCTCCCACCAGAAGCGGCCGCTGTGGCTGCGTTCCTGTCGGACATTTCAGGGTTTCTGGATGACGTAGAAGGGCACCAACCGTCCATTTTGCCTGCTACTGAGCGGCGTCAGTTAACGAATAGAACACTCGCCAATAGCATCACCAACAGTACTGTCAATCTTGAAAATGAAGAATCAAAGTCAGAGGTCGAAGCGGAACGGAGGCGAGTGCTACGTAATATAAAGACAGGGAAGCGGAGAGATGCATACAGGAAGCGACTGAAAGAAGAATGGCAGACGCTGCGGAGCGAGGAGGTGGAACTAGCAGCGAAACTGGAAGAGCTACAGGGAAGACGGAAAACAGACCGCGGTGGGGTGGCATGCTCAGCTTGGAGAACAATCGCCATGCGCCAATTGGAGGGGCGAGTTATTGCTGAAGCTCAGCAGGAGAAACTGAGGACTGCGGTGAAGAGAAGACGAGAACTGCTTCAAGACGTGGAGGAATCTCTACAGAAGCGGTTGAAAGAAGTGGAAGACGCAGAGGGAACAAGAGCCAAAAGTACTCGACACGAACACACTGACGAACAGCTTTTTGAAGCGTATTTGGGCGAGCTGGATGCCATTTACGCTAAAACGGATGCTGTATTCCAGTCGTCCGAGATGGCTCCAACGACAGGACCATTTCTGAGTACGAAACCTCCTGTTAAACGGGATGGAGATGTGGAGTACTTGGAGAATGTGGGAGTACTGTACGCTCCGTTTGACTTCGAGCGAACGTGTTTGGCGGTGTGGCAGGTAACTCATCAGTCGTACCGACAACTTGACAGAGAGGAATACACTAGCGGCACCGCCAGCAACACTATTGCAGTGAAATTTCGCGTGACGAGCAAGCTTCAGACTGGCGGAATGGTATCTATGGCTACGCACTTTGTATCGAGACGCTATGTTGAGGCTGATCGCACAGTTATTGTCTGGCGGGAGCTGTGGGAGGGCGAGGGTGAGTTTGAAGGCATGCATTCGGACGAAACAGGTTGGTGCATCATTTACCCAGGTGATGACCTTGATACTGGCAGATCTTCACCAACGGATGAAGCAGCTACGATTGCCACAGTCATTAAGACGTGTGTGCGACTCGTTCCGATGCATTTCAACTTCAACGTCTTGTGCAAACCGGACTTTGATCGATTCACAGAAGTACTTGTGACGTCAGGGAAAGAGGATAACCAGCAAGTTGAGCAAATGATGGAGAGAATGCAGCTCGGTGATGTTTTTTGGTAAGGTGGGCGTTGGAGCTGAATGATATTATTCCTACGTAAAAGTTAAGGGAAGGCTCTGGTTATTCATCTGAATGATCTTGATGTTGACTTCAATCCATTTCTGGTAAACTGGAATCGGGTTTACTCTAGGTTACCGGTACCATACATGTGCTCACGACATCTTATCGGTCGCTATGCTCAGTCATTGTAAGCCACCACCTGCTTTCTCACGAACCAATGCTGGGATTTGATCACTACTGCTCAGTGCTCCACCATCATAAACTAAAAGAGTTGATCATGACTGACTTGATAACGACGGACGAGGTCCTGTTCGACGATATCATCGGTCTACTCGATTCCAGCGCGCCCCTCACCCCAAGAGCATTTGGAAATGAGTCCACAGACCACGCGGTCGCCTTTGTCACGCCAACGCTCGGCCATAATGCTGTACAAGCGTCCACAAATCCAATTGACGGTGCTAGAACCGATAAACGCGTGCACAAGCGCGAAATGGAGAAAACCCGGCAAAGACGGTATCGGCAAAAGCTGAAAGACGTTCGCGACGAGCTGCAACAGGAAGTGGACGAATTGACCCAGGAGCTGCGTCAATTGACCCAACAGAAACCCAGAAAGACACGGTCACACAAGACGCGGCAGTTAGCCAGCTCGCAATGGGCTCTAGCAGCCGACCGACAGCGTCAACAACGAGTTCAGTCCGAAGAAGAGCGCAAGAAACTCCTTGCCGCTGTCAATCAACAGGCTGAATGCATTAAAGAGCTCCGACGGGTTGCTGGAGACGTCCCATGCTTCGTTGACACCTCGACCAAGGAGTTAATGACGCGTGCGCTCTATATGACGTACTTGCAGCAGCTAGAAAGCTGCTATGCTCGCGTAGACCGAGTCTTGAACGACTACAACATGGAGAGTCTACCGGAAACGACATACAACTCGATTCAGCGGCGCCAATACGACGGAGAAGTGGCTTTCTTCCTCCATCTGAACAAGGTGGCGCTACCCTACAGCTTTGACCAGTCATGCGAGGCCTTGCAGGTTGTCAATCACAAGCAGGAAGAGCCTGCGTTTGGAGGCTACGAGATAGCACCGGACGATGATGTTTTCATCAAATCGCGCGTTCTTTGGTCGCTGAATGTTGGACAGTTAGTGCAGAGGTTCATCTCTCGCTTCTACAAGGAGAAGGATCGACTGATTCTCGTCTGGAAAATATCGTCTGAGGGTGAAGGAGCTTTCAGTGGTCTGCATGCCGAGGAAACGGCGTGGATGATTTTGCGACCAACGGCAACAGGTGTGATGCTGGAGGTGTGTGTACAACAAGTGCCTATGCGGTTCAACATTTCTTCCAACAAGGAACCAGAGGTGGTCAAATTTCACAACTTGCTGCAAGAATCTCTTGAACAAGACAAGAAGAACATGGTGACGTACTTTGATAAGTTGCTCCTTGACGACGTTTTGACTGGGATTGAATGCTAACAAATAATACTTTATCGACCAAGACAAGAAGAGCATGGTGACATTCGTTGGAAGGGGGGGAAAGAACTATTCGTGTTGAATGTTTATCAGTTGCCGTACCGGAGTTGGCAACCGGACCTCTCAAAAAGCTAGCGACTACTGACTACGGCGGGTAGCAGAGTTAGTCGGTGGTGCGGGGACAGGGTGAGGCTTGGAGGCAACCATTTTCGTCAGCACAGAGCACTTGCCGTCGAAGTGAGAATAGTCGTGGGTGAGCTGTAGCGAAACGATGGAATCGGGAGCCAGGCGGAAAGTGATGGAGACACCTTTGAAAGCGAGTGACATTCGTTGGAAGTTGCTAAAGGGTTAAAAGTTTTTTTTGGTTCGATTGCGCCAAGCCTTCCCTCAGTCTTATGCAAACAATCTGCCATCTGCTTTCTCATGAACAGTGCTGGGATTTGATCACGTAAGTTACGAGTGGTTTTGGGCGATCAGCTCACCGCTCAGTGCACTGTCACAATTGAAAAACCCGCGCGAGAGTTGATCATGGCTGACTTGATAACGACGGACGAGGTCTTGTTCGACGATATCGTGGGTCTACTCGATTTCAGTGCGCCTCTCACCCCTCGAGTGTTTGCAGAGGAGTTTACAGACCCCGCGGTCGGCTTATCAACTGCTGTCGTCGCTCGTGATGCTGCCACGAATTCAATCGATTGCATCAACACCAACCGACCTGTACGCGTGCACAAGCGCGAGATGGAGAAGAATCGGCAGCGACGCTACCGGCAAAAGTTGAAAAACGATCGAGACGAACTGCAACAAGAAGTGGACGAGTTGTCCGAGAAGCTGCATCAACTGAACGAGCAGAAATCCAGAAGGAAGCAGCTCAAGGCTTCATACAAAACACTACTGATGTCCAACTCGCGATGGGCTTCAGTAGCCAATCGACAGCGTCTACAACAAATACATTCCGAAGAAGAGCACAAGGAACTCGTCGCTGCTTTCAGCCAGCAGACTGAATACATTAAGGTCCTTCGACAGGTTGCTGAAGACGTCCCGTGCTTCCCTGATATTCCGACGCTGCGACCCATAGCAAGTTCCCTTTATACGACCTACTTACAGCAGCTACAAGACTGCTATGCTCGCGTTGATCGAGTGATGGACTTCTACAATATGGAGACTCTACCAGAAGCGACACGTAACTCAGTCCAGCGGCGTCAGGATGACGGAGGAGTGGACTTCTTCAACCACTTATTCAAGATGGCGTTGCCCTACACTTTTAACCAAACGTGTGATGCCTTGGGAAAAGCAATTCACGAGCTGGGCGACCCTCCGTTTAGAGACTACGAGACGGCACCGGACATCGACGTTTTCATTAAATCTCGCGTTCTTCGGTCGTTGGATGGCGGACAATTACTGCAGAGATACATTTCTCGTTTCTACCGGGAGGAAGAGCGGCTGGTTATCGTCTGGAAAATATCGTCCGAGGGTGAAGGTGCATTCAGTGGGCTGCATGCAGAGGAAACGGCGTGGGTGCGTGTGCGGCCAACGGCAACGGGTGTGATGTTGGAGGTTTGCGTGCAGCAAGCGCCCATGCAGTTCAACTTTGGTCCCAACAAGGGGCAAGCGGTGGCCAAGTTTCACACCTTGTTGCAAGAATCACTTGAGACCGACAAAAATAAAATGGTGAGGTGCTTAGGGAGGGTACTTCTTGGCGGCATTCTGACTGGAATCGAGTGCAAGCAAGAGAGCATTGCGTCAATGAGGGTTTTCGTGTAATCTAAAAAAATGTACCGTTCAAAACTTTCTCACGCGGGGTATATGAAGTAATTCTTGATCGGCAAACAGCGATCGAGAACATGGTCCAAGGATGATCTGCAACAAAAGCAACCGAGACGCGAAGAACAAAGTAGGTTTCCCCACATTATTGGCCCTGTCACGAAACGAACGGTAGCACAACAGGCAGTGACAATATAATATCTTTTAGGCCCAAAACGGAAGAAGTACCGATCGGTTTCGATGTCGTCACAGCGAAGCAAGCAATCCCGTACCGTACGAATACCATTTCGCAAAATTGAGTGGAGGATAGGCAGCGTTGTCACAGATGAGTACTTACGGTAAGAGATTTGAGAAGGCGAGGCGAAATACACCGGCTTTCTTTGTGTGTTAACCCCGGTCAGAACGCCAAGCTGGCCTCACTCATCAAAACGCAAGACGCTAAGCAAGAATGGATGATCACCTGTCCTGTGGAAGCTCAGATTCTAACAACAAGCGAAGGAAACTGTTTGGGCCTGAGAAGTCCCGAGAGTATCGTCGTCACCAGAAGAACCAACGTGAAGAACTCCAGCGTGAAGCACTTTCATTACAGCGAAAATTAGCATCAGTGCAGCTCTTGAAGCAGGAGGAATTTGCCCAATTTGACGCTGCTCGGCCACACGGTTACTTACTGTGGAGAGATATGGCCAATCGACTACAGGTGGAACGTAGAGTTTCGGAATTTCGGCAGGAACAACTTATCAGTGCAATCAGCACCCAGGCCTTCTACATCGATACGATCCGCGACATCGTGGGCAAGCAGTTAAGCACTGTGGTGGCATTACGCAAGGACGGCAGTGCACACAGACAACGCATTGGCAGTTCAGCGGGCGTTGACAAATACGCCGGGTATATCCAAAGGCTGGACGCGAATTTCCAGACCGCGAATGAGGTTTTTCGAGCTTTCGGTGCGTTATTCGCCAGTCAATCTCAAGCTGTCCACAAGCAAGTGACTGAAGGTGCCGTGGAGTTTTTCTCCTCTCGAACGAGAGTTGTCCTTCCGCTCTCACCTCTCAAGGCGGGGAACACTTTATGGGACATCGGCGTGCAATACCACAGCAACAAGGAAGGTTTCGTGCGGCGTGTAGACGTTCAGGACCCGGACAACACGCTAGTGGCAAGCTTCGCCGACTCAAGTGCACTCCAGACAGGGATGCCAGTGAAGGTGCAGCAGCACTTTATTTCCCGCCGATTTTGTCTCGACAACCAAGTTATCATGATCTGGAACTTCATTTCGGAGGGAATGGGCGTTTTCAGCGGGCTACGGTCGGACGAAACAGGGTATTGTAGGCTGAAAGCTTCAGCCGATCCGACAGAGCCTGGGGCAGTGCTGGAAATGTGTATCTGTCGAACCCCAGCGCCTTCTACAGATACGACGTTTGCTGAATCAGTGAAAAACGATTTCTACCGAGTCGTACACAAAATTTGCGACAAAGCGATGGATGGAGTGGTGAGTTTAGCTGAAAGCGCCTTGCTGGGAACATGTTAGAAGAAATGGAGTAGAATACAAGTTGCGCTGTACGAGTTTTGATTCTTGTACACTCCAGGCCGAACTCTTCCACACAGTCATTTGTAGCGTACTAAGTATTTCTATGAAGTATATCTCAGCTACTGCAGGCACACCGTTGCTATTGTAATCCAGAGCAATAAATACTCGGAAGTAAGCGTTTTATTTCTTTGAATGCAACATTTTCAATTTGCAAATGCATCAAAATACAAAATGAGCCAAGGCTTTACTCTACGAGAACAAGCAGTACGAGATTGTCCTCCATCAGTGAAGTAATAGAGTATTAAAATGAAAAGTGCCATCACGCACCAGGCATACGTTCATACCTTGCATCACATGCGTCACCTGGTTGGCTCAATTTCACAACTTGTGTAATAATCCCTTACGCACGACAAGAAGAACATGGCGACAAACGTTGATAAATTGCAGCTTCAAGATGGTTTTACTGGTAGCAAATAAATAGTGTACTTTATCCTTTGAGAACGTAAACTTTGACGTCGTCACAGTTGAATAAGTACGTGTCTTCAAAAGGGTTAATGTTTCCTCGAAGGGTTATTTTTTGCTTGATTGCGCCAAACCTCCCGTCAGTCTTATGCAACGATCTACCACCTGGTTTCTCATGAACAGTGCTGGGATTTGATCACGTAGAGCCAGGTTGCTACTCGTAACTTACGACAAGTACGTAAGTAACGAGTGGTTTTGGGCGATCAGCTCACCGCTCAGTGCACGTCACAACTGAAAAACCACACACGAGAGTTAATCATGACTGACTTGATAACGACGGACGAGGTCTTGTTCGACGATATCGTGGGTCTACTCGATTTTAGCGCGCCTCTCACCCCTCGAGTGTTCGCAGGCGGCTCCACAGACCCCGCATTCTCCTTCACGACTCCTGTCGTCGGTCGCGATGCTGCTACAAATCCAATCCATGCGAACGACGTTCGCGTTCACAAGCGAGAGGTTGAGAAGAAACGACAGCAACGTTACCGACACAAACTCAAAACCCTTCGGGACGAGCTGCAGCAGCAAGTGGACGAGTTGACTGAGAAGCTGCATCAACTGAACGAGCAGAAGTCCAGAAGGAAGCAGTTCAAAGTTTTACACAAGACACGACAGTTGACGAACTCTCAATGGGCTCTAGAAGCTGATCGACAGCATGATCATCGAATTTATTCGGAAGAAGAGAACAAGAAGCTCCTCGCTGCTGTTCATCAACAGGCTGAATACATTAAGGAACTTCGACAGATTGCAGGGAACCTTAACGACATCCTGATGCGGCACTCAAAGACTGGAGCACTGTATATGACCTACTTACAGCAACTTGAAGGCTGCTACGCTCGCGTTGACATCATCATGGACTTTTACAGCATGCCAAGTCTACAAGAAACGACATACACTTCAACCCAGCGGCGGGAGGAAGATGGAGAAGTGAGCCTTTATCACCACGTGACAAAGGTAGCACTGCCCTACAACTTTGACAAGACATGCGAAGCCTTGTGGGCGGTCGTCCACGAGCAAGAAAAGCCTGCGTTTGGAGGCTATGAAATAGCACCGGACGATGATGTTTTCATCAAGTCGCGCGTCCTGACGTCGATGAATGTTGGACAACTAGCGCAGAGGTTCATCTCTCGCTTCTACAAGGAGAAGGATCGACTGATTCTTGTCTGGAAAATGTCGTCCGAGGGTAAAGGAGCTTTCAGTGGTCTGCATGCAGAGGAAACGGCGTGGATGATTTTGCGCCCAACGGCAACAGGTGTGATGCTGGAGGTTTGTGTACAACAAGTGCCTATGCGGTTCAACATTTCTTCCAACAAGGAACCAGAGGTGGTCAAATTTCACAACTTGCTGCAAGAATCTCTTGAGCAAGACAAACTGAATATGGTGGCGGCCTTAGGGAAGTTGCTGCTTGATGACGTTTTGACTGGGATCGAATTCTAATAGCAATAAATTATGGATAACTTTTCTTAAAGTTACACTTTACCCTGACAACAATACATGTATTTTGCACTTGAGCAGGTTGTCGTGAAGGAAAGACATGGTGTGTACATACCGGCTCTTTAAAAAAATGCTCTGCCGTATTCATGGCGCAAACCTCATCAAAACGCAAGCAACAGAGAAGGTCATCAAGACATTCTAATACGAAAATGATTGATTTTCCGGCCTTGGACAGCCAGCAAAGGAGACTGTTTGGTCCTGAAAAGTCTCGAGAATACCGATGTCAGCAGAAGGCCATGCGTAAGGAACTCCTCCGTCAAGAAGCTTCGTTACTTCGAGAGTTAACCGCCTTGCAACTGTCGAAGAAGAAGGAATTTGCCAAAATTGATGCCACTCGACCACATAATTATTTACTGCTACGAGATCTCGCGGAACGATTACTGGAGGAACGCAAAATCGCAGAATTTCGGCAACAGCAACTGGTCGGTCTCATTAACAATCAGGCAATCTACATCAGCACTATCCGCGATATTGTCGGCGGACGATTAAGTGCTGCGATGGCTTTAGTCAGGAGTCCCTACAACCAACGCGTTGGTTGTCCCACCGGTGCAGAAACTACGCCGTGTATCTTCAAGAGCTAGACGCGAGTTTCCAGGTCACAAACGAGGTTTTTCGAGCTTACGACGTGTTATTTGCCAGCGAAACCAAATCTGTCCACAGACAAGTGACCGATGGTCTAGTCGAGTACTTTTCTCCTCGGTCGAGAGTTGTTCTACCGATGTCACCTCTCAAAGCTGGGGGTACTTTATGGAGAGTTGGCTCGCAACACTACCGCAACAAGGAAGGCTTCGTACGGTATGAAGACGTCGAGGATCCAGAAAATACGCTAATCAAAAGCTTCATCGACTCAAGTGTGCTCCAGACAGGAATACAAGTGAATGTACGGCAGCACTTCATCGCGCGCCAATTCCAATTCAACAACCAAGTCTTCATGACCTGGCATTTTGTTTCCGAGGGAATTGGAGTATTCAATGGATTGAGAGCAGATGAAACTGGATGGATGAAACTGGAGCCTTCGACTTCAGTGACAGAGCCTGGGGCGGTGCTTGAAACGTGCGTCTGCCGAGCCCCACCAAGCTCCACAGAGACGATATTTGATGAATCTGTGGCCAACGATTTTTACAAAGGTTTGCAACAAATCAGTGAAAACACACTGGACAATGTGGTGACTGTAGCTGAAACAGCCTTGCTAGGAAACTTGTTAGAAGACATGGAGTAGATCGTGGGTTAATCTGTTCGGTAACAACGCTGCCACCTCATCCTTACGCAACTGTTGTCGACATTTGTTTACAGTCCTGCTGGGGTAGGACAGAGATCTGCTTCCACAGCAGTGCAGTTACCAATTCGTTGGTTTGTCAGTGCCAAATTTGCCACCCCTCAGGCTTACTAAATGATGGCAGAGTCTGACATAGCATTCTCGTTAACACCCGACGTCTCCATGACCATCCGGCTACCAGAACTGGACGGATTGAACCAGAGTATTCTGTTCACCGAAACGGATGAGCTACTTACTAAATTCGACGATGAACCATTTCATTTTCAAACGTCGGGAAGCAAGAAGCATGATCCACAAAAGAAGAAAAGAATTCGTCAAGCCAACGAAGCTATCAAATGTCGTGAGTATCGACTCGCCCGAAAGTGCGAAAAGGTCACTTTACAACACCAAGAAGAAGAGTTGTCTAATGAACTCGTCAAGACACAGAGGCATCGAGAGAAGGAGAAGATCATACTCGAGGCGTTAAGAACACCAGCCTTCTTCGTATGGAAATCCTTCGCTACTCAGAAGCTAGAAGAGCGGTTGTATGCTGAAGCGGAACAGAGACAACTCGTTGCAGCTGTGAATGCTCAATCAGTGTACATTGACCACATGAAGAAGGTACTACTGAAACGAAACTCAATTGAGTTTGGAAGCCAAGAAATAGCTCCGAAAAATCAGCGTCAGTCGATAGAACGTGAGCTTTTCAACTATGTGATTCAAGAATGTGACGAGAACTTCCTGCGTATTGATCAAGTGTTTGAAGAATGTGGGTTGGATCTACTGAAGGCGGAAACACAAGTGAAATCAGAGCAGAAGAGCGAAAATGATGGAGAAGTAAAATTCTACCAGCAACTGATGAAGATAGTGCAACCGTTCTCCCACTCTCGGAAGTATCCAATTCATTGTGGAAGGCTTTTACCGACTTCCACAGTGTTAAAACGGATTATGATAACTGCGGTGACGTCCAAGACCCAGAAAATACTTGTGCCATTTCGTTTCGAGAAAGGATCTCACTGACCACGGGGGATGAAATATTCGTTCGGCAACGCGCTGTCTTGCGACGGTTTACTGAAGATGACCGTGTTGTTTTCACGTGGAAGTTCCTGTCTGAAGGCGGGGGGATCTTTTACGGAATGCACCAAGTGGAAACAGGGAGGTGCACGCTTCGTCCATCAATGAATAGCTCTGAGCCTGGCACAGTTCTCTCCATGTGCAACCATCGAAACCCGCTGCAGTTTACAAGCAATTCCACATCAGAGCCGAATGGTCAACTGAAAAGCGCGTTCCATCGCTTCTTGGAGGATATCGATGAAGAGGCCTGGGGGACAATTGTATTTGCTCTCGAAAAGTTCCTCATTGATGACGCATTTACAGATATTCACCTATCGCCAGAGTTTACTCTCTCTGTTTAGAAACAATACGGTGTAGAAGGTGTAAGTGACGAAGTTAACTACGCTATCCTTGAAAGAAGAAGAATTGAGTTGATTAACAGTTATCGGACTTCTGGTTTTGCTAACTACTACAGGTAATAAAACTTGAAATATCAAAACTTGAAATCGCCTGACAAATTGGCATTACGAACGAGGAATCCAAATTCGATGTTCAGGAGATAGAACTTCAGCAGTTGTTCGAGACCAAGTTGTGGAAGGATTGCGACGATTACGGCCTCATCAACACCAATTCCAACTGCTTGAGAATAGATGAAATGAATTAACAATGTCTGCGGAAGGAACCAAGAACCGCTGAATCCGCCAAAGAACGAGAAGAGTAGCCCGCTGAGAAAATTTCGCTCCGTAAAGCATTCGCCACATTTCTTCTAGCGCTATACACGATAAGAAGCAGTGCTCAACTGTCTCAGTCGCTGTGCATGATTCATGAACGCATTGCTCGACAGTGGCTTCAAGAAATATAACCGCGAGCCAAGTATGCATTCTTCAAAAACCATTCGAAGCATCACATCATGGACAGCCGGGAGAAGACGGCGTCGCAGCCATACATATTCTGATAATGTCTTATGAATCTGGGCTTAAGGGTACCCAAACTCGTTCAGAGGGGGGGGGGGGGGGGGGGGGGGGGGGGTCACCGGCGTAGTAAAGTAGAACACGTCGATCCAATCGTCTCGCTTCAAGTTAGGGAAAGAAACTCGTTCCTTTTCCAAACTTAACACCTGAAAAAAAAATTCGAGTGGAAGTTCGTATTTCTCCAACCAACTCGATCAAATATCTGCGATATTTGGATATACAACGCGAATATGTCTGTTGCACGCACCCGAGACATAATTGGCTGTAGGCCATTTTTAGTGTTGCAAAAGAATTCAAAAGCAGTCGGCCAAGAAATCCGTCACTACGCTACCCCTGAAAACTCCTCATTCATTTTAAAATGTATTCAACTTGTCACTCATAATATCTTCTGCGTTGCTAGAATCCCGTAAAAGTTGTGTATGCTTCCAGGGTCTCTTTTCCACAGTTGTTATTCAATTAACTAGGTCTGTTGATCAAGTCATGAAGTGTACCAATGTACATTGCTTGACGCTGTACCATGCGCTTGAGCTGCTCTTGTTTGGCGCCAGCAAATTTGCATTCCTCTCGCAATCGCTTGGCGAGGTCTCGCCACAGAAAGAAATCCGGCGTTCGGGTTGCGTCAGCAATTAACTTCCTTTCCTTGGCAAACTCCAAATCACGAGACAGCTCGATCGTTTGACGTTGTAAGTCCTTGAGCGTTGCGTTTTGTTTCAGACGGTATGCTCGGTACTTAGATATCCCTTGTGTTTTCCTTCGGGTAAGCACTCTCGAGTTTGTTGGGCCGTCGAGTTCGGGTGAGAAAGTGTTGATCGTATCCATGGGTATCAGTTCTTGAGTCGGGGCCGGGATGTTTGTGATGTGAGCCTTAGAGTTCCAAAGGAGAAGGAGAGTGAACAGCATCAACAGTGATGGCGTGAGTGTGCTAAATTTTTTATAAGTCAAGTGCTGAGTGACGAATCCACAAATCCCGTGACTAAGAGGTTTACTACCGTTTCACGTCATCACTGTTTGCACTAGGAAATTCAAGTTGATTAACTGGTTATTCCTGGTTGCTACTACTGAAGGTTTGATTGTGATTGTGAATTGTTTGAATGGGATATTGAATTTTCGAATGCTAATCATTTCTTATCATCTGGATTGGAAAGGAAGTCCCCGAAGCGACTCGAACCTACGCTAAGTGCATAGCTTTGTGGTGCATTGACCAGTGGACCACCCGGAGGCTCCTGTTTGCACTAGCTGTGCTGCACAACGCCTGACCAAGTGACGTAATGACATTTCATGACGAAGAACCAGTAAATCTACAATGCAAAAACACCACAACACAATTAATAAGCGGTTATCCGCTTTGCTACCATGCCATCTACACTCGGAGCATCTTCGACAACGCTGCACCCGTTAAAACAAAAAAAAACAAAAAATGGACCTTGAAGCGAGGCAAAATATCTCTTTTGTCTGTACCAGTAACAGGTGCATTGCTCACTCGAAGCTCTCTCGATCGCGTGCCATGGCGCTAGGAAATAGATTTATTAATTCATAGTTTGCTTGGCTATTGATGTCTGAAGGTTTGATTTTTGAACAAGATATGGACTTAATCCTTTGAGAACTCAAACTTTGACGACGTCGTCGCAGTTGAGTAAGTACGTGTCTTCAAAAGGGTTAATGTTTCCTCGAAGGGTTTTTTTTTGCTTGATTGCGCCAAGTCTTCCGTCAGTCTTATAGCCCTTACCTCAGACATGAGCAATGCTGGGATTTGATCACGTAGAGCCAGGTTGAGTGGTTGGGCAATCAGCTCACCGTTCTGTGCCGACAGTCACAACTGTAAAACCCTCACGAGCGTTGAATCAACGTGTTGATTCAACCCTCGTGACTCAATTCATCATGACTGACTTGATAACGACGGACGAGGTCTTGTTCGACGATATCGTGGGTCTACTCGATTTCAGTGCGCCTCTCACCCCTCGGGTGTTTGCAGAGGAGTTTACAGACCCCGCGGTCGTCTTATCAACTGCTGTCGTCGCTCGTGATGCTGCCACGAATCCAATCGATGGCATCAACACCAACCGACCTGTACGCGTGCACAAGCGCGAGATGGAGAAGAATCGGCAGCGACGCTACCGGCAAAAGCTGAAAAACGATCGAGACGAACTGCAACAAGAAGTGGACGAGTTGTCCGCGGAGCTGCACCAACTGAACGAGCAGAAATCCAGAAGGAAGCAGCTCAAGGCTTCATACAAAACACTACTGATGTCCAACTCGCGATGGGCTTCAGTAGCCAATCGACAGCGTCTACAACAAATACATTCCGAAGAAGAGCACAAGGAACTCGTCGCTGCTTTCAGCCAGCAGACTGAATACATTAAGGTCCTTCGACAGGTTGCTGAAGACGTCCCGTGCTTCCCTGATATTCCGACGCTGCGACCCATGGCAAGTTCCCTTTATTCGACCTACTTACAGCAGCTACAAGACTGCTATGCTCGCGTTGATCGAGTGATGGACTTCTACAATATGGAGACTCTACCAGAAGCGACACGTAACTCAGTCCAGCGGCGTCAGGATGACGGAGGAGTGGACTTCTTCAACCACTTATTCAAGATGGCGTTGCCCTACACTTTTAACCAAACGTGTGATGCCTTGGGAAAAGCAATTCACGAGCTGGGCGACCCTCCGTTTAGAGACTACGAGACGGCACCGGACATCGACGTTTTCATTAAGTCTCGCGTTCTTCGGTTGTTGGATGGCGGACAATTACTGCAGAGATACATTTCTCGTTTCTACCGGGAGGAAGAGCGGCTGGTTATCGTCTGGAAAATATCGTCCGAGGGTGAAGGTGCATTCAGTGGGCTGCATGCAGAGGACACGGCGTGGGCGTGTGTGCGGCCAACGGCAACGGGTGTGATGTTGGATGTTTGTGTGCAGCAAGCACCCATGCAGTTCAACTTTGGTCCCAACAAGGGGCCAGCGGTGGCCAAGTTTCACACCTTGTTGCAAGAATCACTTGAGGCTGACAGGAATAAAATTGTGAGGGTCTTAGAGAGGGTGCTTCTTGACGGTATTCTGACTGGAATCGAGTGCTAGCGAGAGAGCATTGAGTCAATGAGGGTTTTCGTGTAATCTAAACTAATGTACCGTTCAAGACTACCACACGCGGGGTATACGGAGTAATTCCTGATCGACAAGCAGCCACCAAGAACGGAAAGTCATGGCCCGACGCTGATCTGAGATGAAGCAACCGAGACGCGAAGAACCAAGTAGGATTCTGGAAGAAGCCACATTAGGGGCCCTGCCTAAGCACTTCATATTTTTGTTGGATAGACCTTGCTTAGTGGTGGTCCCCCAGGGAGATATCCAACCCATGTCGCTGAGCATCGTGAATGGCCATTATTCCTGTGAAGACGATGACAAGGAGATCTTCCTTTGCGCTGGGGCTGGAGAAGTCACGCACAACGAGAAGAAATTCGACAGAAATGTTCGTGTTCAGCTCGTGCCGTACGACCGGATTGTTGTTGGGAACGAACTTATGCTCATCGTCTAGCCTCGTCCTGAGCGTGAAGGAGAACCGCCACTGTCTGATTCTGCTGCTGCAGAATACAAAGGAGCTCTTCAAACGGTCGATACGTCTGCTACGAATGAGCTGTAAGAGCCGATGATGAAGTTTGAAGAGTAGAAAAACGACAAGAACGGGGAGATGCGGCAGCGGATGCAGCAGCGAAAACTGAGGAAGAGGCACATTTAGCACCAGAAAGTTGCGGGAGCTGTTAGCACGGCAGGTGAACGACCAGGAGCTTCTGCCCATGATCGCGAAGCTCACTCAAATCGTCACATTTTTGAATCGTGACGTCCTCTTTAGTTTTGAGACTGCGTTGTAAAGCTCTTCGATGGAAGATAAGGACGGGAATGGCGCCAATGGAACTCCCCAAGTCAAGATCAAAGTGTACAGCAAAACCACGAATGAAATGATTCTTTTTTTGTGTGTTTGGGTTTGTGAAAGCGCACACTCTACTGAAAGACGCAGTAGCGTTCGACCAGAAGGCAGGTGCTGGTACATGTATCAGCATGCTCAAGCCAGCTAAAAGCGTGTTCGTGAGCCTGAACAAGCACTTTCGTGAAACGCGATTAGAGAGACCGAGCACACAAGCGGTGCTAGGTTCTTTCAGCAGACAGAGGTGTTTCCCCGCTCGAACGACAGTTGTCCTTCCGCTCTCACCTCTCAAGGCGGGGAACACTTTATGGGACATCGGCGTGCAATACCACAGCAACAAGGAAGGTTTCGTGCGGCGTGTAGACGTTCAGGACCCGGACAACACGCTAGTGGCAAGCTTCGCCGACTCAAGTGCACTCCAGACAGGGATGCCAGTGAAGGTGCAGCAGCACTTTATTTCCCGCCGATTTTGTCTCGACAACCAAGTTATCATGATCTGGAACTTCATTTCGGAGGGAATGGGCGTTTTCAGCGGGCTACGGTCGGACGAAACAGGGTATTGTAGGCTGAAAGCTTCAGCCGATCCGACAGAGCCTGGGGCAGTGCTGGAAATGTGTATCTGTCGAACCCCAGTGCCTTCTACAGATACGACGTTTGCTGAATCAGTGAAAAACGATTTCTACCGAGTCGTACACAAAATTTGCGACAAAGCGATGGATGGAGTGGTGAGTTTAGCTGAAAGCGCCTTGTTGGGAAACCTATTAGACAAAATGGAATAGATCCCGAATGTTACTGCACGGTAAAACCGTGACGGTACTGAGAAGAAAGTCTGGTTAAACATCTATGTCAAGAGGTTTCTTCTTATGCAGAATTTATGTCTGGTGGACTCGTTTTCTTGTGGCCGCCGTCTTTTGAATTATTTTCTGACATCTAAGGAGCCAATATCGTCTCGTCGGACATGTTTAGACGGATCATCGACTTTTCATCGAGGATGTGATGCTCCGAATGTGTTTTGGTCCGAGACTTCACATCTGGACGATTGTTTTATTTCTTTACTATTAACACTTAATCCTGCTGTCCACATGTTGGACTACAAATGCGTTCGAGAACCTTACGATGCCATCGAGACAGTTTGCTTCTTCTCTTGCCCAAGCACTACACGAGATGAAATGTAGCAAGCGCTATGGGCTCCATGGAGAAAAATAACTCTGTTGCATTGAATTGGCGGCTACTACAACTATTGTCGAAACCGAGTGATGAAATGGAGACAAAAGCATTTGAAATTTCTCGTTCTTTAGTGGGCTCGTATCGTAATTGTTTTTCGTGCTATTTGGAGACGATCTATACTTTTGTGAAACCCGACCAAGAGATAAAGCACACAAGTGCTTAAAAAGTCTTCGTTGACCCTTAAATCCTCCCATGATGCTTCAAAATTGTTTGCGGCAGCTCTTACCTCAGACTTGAGTTGCGACCACCTGGTATCTAACGAAACAATCCTTGATCACGTAGAGCCAGGTTGTGTGAGTAGTTGGGCGATCAGCTCACTGCTCACCGCTCAGCGCATAGTCGTAATTGAAAGCCACACACGAGAGTTGATCATGACTGACTTGATAACGACGGACGATGTCTTGTTCGACGATATCGTGGGTCTACTCGATTTCAGCGCGCCTCTCACCCCTCGAGTGTTCGCAGGCGGCTCCACAGACCCCGTATTCTCCTTCACAACTCCTGTCGTCGGTCGCGTTGCTGCTACAAATCCAATCCATGCGAACGACGTTCGCGTTCACAAGCGAGAGGTTGAGAAGAAACGACAGCAACGTTACCGACACAAACTCAAAACCCTTCGGGACGAGCTGCAGCAGCAAGTGGACGAGTTGACTGAGAAGCTGCATCAACTGAACGAGCAGAAGTCCAGAAGGAAGCAGTTCAAAGTTTTACACAAGACACGACAGTTGACGAACTCTCAATGGGCTCTAGAAGCTGATCGACAGCATGGGCATCGAATTTATTCGGAAGAAGAGAACAAGAAGCTCCTCGCTGCTGTTCATCAACAGGCTGAATACATTAAGGAACTTCGACAGATTGCAGGGAACCTTAACGACATCCCGATGCGGCACTCAAAGACTGGAGCACTGTATATGACCTACTTACAGCAGCTCGAAGGCTGCTACGCTCGCATTGACACCATCATGGACTTGTACCTTTCTTCTTCCATCTGAATAAGGTGGCGCTACCCTATAGCTTTAACCAGACCTGCGAAGCCTTGTGGGCGGTCGTCCACGAGCAAGAAAAGCCTGCGTTTGGAGGCTATGAGATAGCACCGGACGACGATGTTTTCATCAAGTCGCGCGTCCTGACGTCGATGAATGTTGGACAACTAGCGCAGGGGTTCATCTCTCGCTTCTACAAGGAGAAGGATCGACTGATTCTTGTCTGGAAAATGTCGTCCGAGGGTGAAGGAGCTTTCAGTGGGCTACATGCAGAGGAAACGGCGTGGATGATTTTGCGCCCAACGGCAACAGGTGTGATGTTGGAGGTGTGTGTACAAGTGCTTATGCGGTTCAATAGTTCTTCCAACAAGGAACCAGAGGTGGTCAAATTGAACAACTTGCTGCACGAATCCCTTGAGCAAGACAAACAGAACATGGTGGCGGCATTAGGGACATTGCTGCTTGACGATGTTTTGACTGGTATCGAGTGCTAACAATAACCTACTGGGAATTTATTTTTTGTTAAATTGGGCTGCAAGGAAAGACATCGTTAGAAAGACATGTGTGTACTGGCTCTTTTTATGTGGTTTTGCTGTATTCATGGTGATCAGAACTCGAAGCATAGTTCATTCATCAAAACACTAGCCACAGAGAAGATCGTCAAGACTACTTGTTCCAAGAATGGATGACTTGGATAGCTCATTCGACCCTGAACGCCAGCAAAGGAGACTATTCGGTCCTGAGAAATCTCGAGAGTATCGACGTCAACAGAAGGCCCAGCGTAAGGAACTCCTCCGTCAAGAAGCTGCGTTGCTCCAGAAGTTAACCACTCTGCAACTCTTGAAGAAGGAGAAATTGGACAAGATCGACGCTACTCGGCCGCATAGTTATTTACTACTGAGAGATCTCGCGAAGCGCTTACTGGAAGAACGCAGAATCGCTGAAGCTCGGCAGCAGCAGCTGATCGGTCTCATTAACAACCAGAATTTCTACATCAACACAATTCGGGACACTGTGGGCAGGCGACTCAGTACTGCGATGGCTTTAGTCAGGAGTCCGTATGGCCAACGTATTGGTGTCCCTACGGGGCCTGAAACGTATGCTCTGTATCTTCAAGGGCTGGACGCGAGTTTCCAGATCACAAACGATGTTTTTCAAGCTTACGGCATGTTATTTTCCAGCGGTACAAAGTCTGTGCACAAGCAAGTGACCAATGGTGTAGTGGAGTACTTTTCTCCTCGGTCGAGAGTTGTTCTGCCAATGTCTGCTCCAAAAGTAGGGGATATTTTGTGGAGAGCTGGCTCAGAACACTACCGCAACAAGGAAGGCTTCGTGCGGTATCAAGATGCGCAGGATCCCGACAACACCCTAATGGAGAGCTTTGTCGACTCCAGTATGCTTCAGACAGGAGTGGAAGTGAAAGTTCAACAGCACTTCATCGCTCGCCAATTCCAATTCAACCACCAAGTCTTCATGACTTGGCACTTTATTTCGGAGGGAATGGGCGTTTTCAATGGACTTCGAGCAGATGAAACTGGGTGGTGTAGACTGAAACCTTCAGCTTCTCTGACGGAACCTGGAACTGTGCTGGAAATGTGCGTCTGCCGAGCCCCACCTCGTTCCACGGCAACGGTATTTGATGAATCTGTGGCCAACGATTTTTACAGAGGTTTGCAACAAATCAGTGAAAACACGCTGGACATTGTTGTGACCTCAGCCGAAACCACCTTGCTAGGAAACTTGTTAGAAGAAATGGAATAGATCATGTTTTCAACGCTATGAGAACAACCAACTCTCTCAAACCGATGAGCCGCTAGCTGAATCCGACACACAAAATACAAGAGGTAGTATCAACAGTACGGATATCAAGTCACAAAACGGAAACAAAGCCGTTGCAGCAACTATCAAGTCAAAGGAACTATCCAGCTCCACTGAAGAAGTATTAGCTGGAGATGAAATTCCGCCATCGGTACGGAATTGCCTCCCGGATTGGGTTTCAATGGCAGAAAACAAACCCCAAGACTCCAAGACTATCCGACGAAAGCTACAAGAATACCAGGACTCTATAGCCCTACCAGAAAGAGTCACCAAAGGCAACAGAAAATTCGGGTAAAGATCCCCTAGCGATTCCAGGAGTGTATAGTTAGTAAGCTAACACAAATACATGTCCTCTTTAACATCAAGAATCCGACACAGAAACTCTTGTCTTCAAAACCTCCTTGCAATGTACGTCTCAGCCAAGAAGAACAGGATTCGCCGACCCAATAGAGCCAACAAGTATCGAGAGTAACTCGCTCGGAAACGTAGTAGAGACAAGTTACGACGTCAAGAACAAGACTTGCTCTTACAGAGAGCTCAAGAGCAGGGAGATACCAAACTCGAGGCGATGCGAACACCAGCCTACTTTGTATGGAAGTCATTCGTTACTCAGACGCAAGAAGATTGTTTGTATGCTGTAGCGGAACAAAGGCAACTCACTGCAGCTGTACAAGCTCTACGAGCAACCAGGAAATAACCAGTTAAGCAACTTCAATTTCCTTTAAAACGGAGTTGAAGCGTTACGGTATTGTTCAAGACACATACCTTGTTCGCGTGGTTTTGGTCTTGAGCTCAATGAAACAACAATGACAACCAAAGGAAGCGTTCAGCTGGAAGACTCAATATCCGCGCAAAAATGTAGTCCTGAACGTTATAAATATTAGAGATTTCATCTGCAAAGTAATTCAAACGAAATCCTGTGCCACAAAGGGTCTAACGAGTCGCTAGATCGTTTGGTGATAAGATTCTATCCATGTCTACGTTTAACTGAAGGGGAATCCCCTTGTGACTTGGTTTTCTTGCTACAGACACGAAGCTACACGCGGGCAGGACAATCATTTAAACGCCGTTTAAATTTGTTGCTGCATTCAACATGTTGAGCGCAGTGACTAGATGCATCCTTTACAATCGAGTGGGTACATGGTCTGGTGGAATTAACATTGCCAAGAAAAGTATCACCACTCAGCGGCGAGAAGTTGATGGCATCTGGGACCTATCCTGGCACTGAGCATCCACGAACATATTCGCGTTGTATCACCAACTATCTCAGATATTTGATCCAATGCTGCCTCACTGAAGAAGTACGAGCTTCCACTCGAGGAGATTTACCACCACTCTGGAAAAGGAACGAATTTCTTCCCAAACTAACGGAAAATCGGATAAATGTTGATCAACTAAATTCTCTTGCTATATTTCTTTTGTCCAGATCAACGAAAGCCTCGAGGCCTTGGCATCTTTGAGGAATGTAGTGGCGGAGCTTTCAATGAGGACATCCTTCAAGGATCAAAATCTATACGCCTGACAGACAGCAGGAGAGTGCGAAAAACTTTAGCTGGCACCATGCCGCGCTAAACCAGCATTGTCAGTCACACTCACAAGGTTACGCTAGGTAGTAACTACTACGAAGTAGACTTAATTTGGTCTACAATGTAGCCATTAATATCTTAAACTCACAGACACAAGGCTACCGAAGTCCCTAATGGGAATCTCCTGCACTCAACTAAAAGGGATAGGTAAGACATCGTGACTCACCTTACTCACAGATCGTAATACATTCTGGCTTTTTTTAATCAAAGGCTTTGCCGTTGGGAATACATGGTGCTTAGAATGCTCACTCATCAAAACGCAAGCTACAGACTCTGTAGTACTGAGAGTCTCACTCCTAAGACTTTTTACTACAAGAATGGATGACTTGGACAGCTCATTCGACCCTGAACGCCAGCAAAGGAGACTATTCGGTCCTGAGAAATCTCGAGAGTATCGACGTCAACAGAAGGCCCAGCGTAAGGAACTCCTCCGTCAAGAAGCTGTGTTGCTCCAGAAGTTAACCACCCTGCAACTCTTGAAGAAGGAGGAATTGTACAAGATCGACGCTACTCGGTCGCATAGTTATTTACTACTGAGAGATCTCGCGAAGCGCTTACTGGAAGAACGCAGAATCGCTGAAGCTCGGCAGCAGCAGCTGATCGGTCTCATTAACAACCAGAATTTCTACATCAACACAATTCGGGACACTGTGGGCAGGCGACTCAGTACTGCGATGGCTTTAGTCAGGAGTCCGTATGGCCAACGTATTGGTGTCCCTACGGGGCCTGAAACGTATGCTCTGTATCTTCAAGGGCTGGATGCGGGTTTCCAGATCACAAACGATGTTTTTCAAGCTTACGGCGTGTTATTTGCTAGAGAAGCACGCTCTGTCCACAAACAGATGACTAATGGTGTAGAGGAGTACTTTTCTGGTGGTTCGAAAGCTGTTTTGCCGATGCCACCTCTCGAAGCGGGAATGGCTTTATGGGATTTCAGCTCCCAATACTACAGCAACAAGGAAGGATTCGTACGAATTAAAGACTCCAAGGACCCGGATAATACGAGAATTGAGAGCTTCGTCGAGTCCAGTGCGCTCCAGTCAGGAAAGGAAGTGAAGATACGGCAGCATTTCATCGCCCGCCGATTCTACCACGACAACCGATTCTTCATGACGTGGCAAGTCATATCAGAGGGAATGGGCGTTTTCAATGGACTAAGGGCAGATGAAATGGGCTGGTGTAGGTTGGAAGCTTCGTCCGATCCGATGGAGCCAGGAACTGTGATTGAAACGTGCGTCTGCCGATTCCCAATACCTTCCTCGGATACTACGAGATTTGTTGAATCAGAGGCGAATGACTTTCATCTGCTTATTCGACAAATCAACGAGATGAAGCTGGATAATGTGGTGTCTTCAGCCGAGACCGACTTGCTGCTAGGAAACATGCTACTAGGAGATGATATGGTGTAGATTTATTGTAGGGTAAAAATTCTGCCACGTCATACTCACGCAATCACTGTCACTTTACATATGTTTGCAAACATGGTAGGAGTCCCAGTGACAGAGGAGATTTGCTTACTTTGACAAATTTGCCACAAACTCCTGGATCGTACAGTGATTCTTACTCGGAGCTCGACGCACTCGTCAAAACGCAAGACCCGTTGAATGCCTGTTGCAAGAATGGATAATCTTCAGCCCTTGAACAGTCAATTTGCCCCTGAACACGAGCAAAGGAACCTATTCGGTCCTGAGAAATCTCGAGAATACCGACGGCGGCAGAAGGCATTGCGTAAGGAACTCCGCCGTCAAGAAGCTGCGTTGCGCAAAGAGTTAACCACTTTGCAACTGTCGAGGAAGGAGACATTTGGCAAATTTGGATCACAAATTATTTACTATGGAGAGATGTTGCACTTGGATTACAGGAGGAACGCAGAATCGCTGAATGTCAACAGCGGCAGCTACATATTCTCATAAACAACCAGACCATTGACATGAGGATTATTCGCGACATTGTGGGCAAGCGAATCAGTACTGCGATGGCCCTAGTGAGGGGTAAAGGTCCACAAAGACAACGCATTGGAAACCTCTCGGGGGCGGAAAGTTATGCTCTGTGCACACTTTTTATTAGAGATGCGAACTCGGTCCACAAACATGTGACTGATGGAGAAGTGAATTACTTTTCCACTGGAACGAGTTGTTCTGCCGATGTCACCCGTCGAATCTATGAAGCTTTTATGGCAGTTCGGCGCGCAACTCTACAGCACTAAGGAAGGCTTCGTGCGATTTAAAAGCGTCCACGAACCCGGTAATACGCGAATTGGGAGCTTCATTGAATCGAGCATGCTGCAGTCAGGAAGACAAGTGAAGGTACAGCAACACCTTCTCCTTCGCCGATTCCAATTTGGCAGTCAAGTCTTCATAACGTGGCACTTCATTTCGGAGGGAATGGGCGATTTCAATGAACTGAGGGCAGATGAAAATGGATGGTGCAAACTGGAACCTTCGTCTTCTCCGACGGAGCCTGGAACTGCCGTTAACCTGTGTATCTGCCGAACTCCTACACCTTCGACGGAAGCAACGCTTGATAAATCAGTGGTGAACGATTTTCACGAGGTTATGCGGTGAATTAGCAAGAAAACGCTGGACAATGTGGTGACTTCAGCTGAAACGGCCTTGCTAGGAAACCTTGTAGAAAAAACGGAATAATCATGTGTTTAAGTGTCCCAGTACGGAGTAACACCACGAAGTGCCTAAACAATGGCAGAGTCCGTATTCTCGTCAAACCCAACGTCTCTGCGCAGTTATCTGTACGTACTCAAGCGGAACAGCTACTAACTGAAACCTCCAGTCTTCACCAATGAACACGTCCTTGGCACGAAGAGAAGACTTCACTGGACCAAAGAAGCCAGGAAATGTCGAGAGTATCGACGTACTCAGAAATACAAGAGGGGTGAATTAAGACGTCAAGTAGAAGAATTGACCAAACAATTGAGCTTGGTACAGCAACATCAAGAGAAGGAGAAGATCAGACTCGAGGCGTTAAGAACACCAGCCTTCTTCGTATGGAAATCCTTCGCTACTCAGAAGATGGAAGAGCGGTTGTATGCTAAAGCGGAACAGAGACAACTCGTTGCAGCTGTGAATGCTCAATCAGTGTACATTGACCACATGAAGAAGGTACTGCTGAAACGAAACTCAATTGAGTTTGGAAGCCAAGAAATAGCTCCGAAAAACCAGCGACAGTCGACAGAACGTGAGCTTTTCAACTATGTGATTCAAGAATGTGACGAGAACTTCCTACGAATTGATCAAGTGTTTAAAGGCTGTGGATTAGATCTACTTGAGACTGAAACACAAGTAAAATCTCAACAGCGACAGGGTAGTGATAGCGAAGTGGAATTCTACCAGCAATTGATGAAGATAGTGCAACCGTTCTCCCACTCGGAAGCGTCCAGTTCGCTGTGGAGGATGTTTCAAGAGTATTACGGCGTTAAGACAGATTACGAGCACTGGTGTGACGTCCAAGACCCAGAAAATACTTGTGCCATTTCGTTTCGAGAAAGGATCTCGCTGACCACGGGGGATGAAATATTCGTTCGGCAACGCGCTGTCTTGCGACGGTTTACTGAAGATGACCGTGTTGTTTTCACGTGGAAGTTCCTGTCTGAAGGCGAGGGGATATTCTACGGGATTCACGAAGAAAACACGGGATGGTGCACGCTTCGTCCATCAACGAATCGATTTGAGCCTGGTACGGATCTTGCAGTATGCAACCGTCGAAAGCCACTGCAAGTAGCAAGAAATTCCGCGTTTGAATCGGAGAGCCGACTGAAATTGGAGTTTCACCGTTTCTTGGAGGATATCGACGACAAAGCCTGGGGGACAATTGTGTTAGATCTCGAGAAGCTCCTGATTGACGACGCATTTGCTGATATTCGACCATCTCCGGATCTCACTCCTTTGGTTTAAATCAAATGCTTCGGTATAACAGGAAGTGTTTTTTTTTTTTAATGGGATATCTTTGAAAAGGATTTTCGTTGCACAGTAAAGATCTGGAAGTAAATAGTCAAGTATTGAATGTTCACCAAGCAGTTGGCAGGGAAACCCCATCTGTGGTGCAAAGGGTTGGAAAATTTGAATTGTATTTTTTGCTGTTTTCTAGCTGTTAAATTTCAGAGCTTCTTGGCACCGAGCGCGACTTTGTTGGTTTAGCAGAAGTAGAATGACACACAAGTGACGAGAGCAAACCGCGTGGTCATGTTGTTTACCGTTCCGCCATTTCACGCCATCACTGTTTGCACGTGGCATGAGTTACAAGGTCTTGCGCTTATCATGACGTAGTGCCAGCAAACCACAACGCAAAAAGCACACCAAACACCACAAGACAAATCGACACAACACGATGGCACATACACTCGGAGGAACACTTCAACTGTCCGAAAACCTTCTTTGCTTAGACAACCTCAACGCAACGATGCTCCTCGAAGATGTCGAAACTCTGCTGATAGAAGACCTCGACCCAATCTCCCCGACCAACACTTCGGAGGGTCAGGATGAGGAAGCGTTTGCTTCCGATAACAACAACACCGCCAAGCCCCATCGAATGACTGAGGCAAACAGGCGGCGACTTTATCGCCGTACGCAGACACGAGAACGCGAAGAATTGCGACGTCAAGTAGTCGATTTAGAGGAGTACGTTTACGACGCGTCAAGGAGACTGAGGAAGCCCAGTTCAACGCTGCCGTCGTTTTGGTTCTGGAAATCTGTCGCCACCCGGCAGCGTCATGAACGTTCCTTGGCAACAGCGAGCGTTGGCCACGTCAACCCGTGCAAAAGCGACATACATTCGAACGCTTACTAATGTCGTGTGGACACAGGAAGACGCATTCCTTTTCCTAACTGAACAAGACGAAGCTGTCCGTGATGTAGTAACACAACGCTGGGAGTCAGAGACGGAATTGTTCGATGCTCTAATCCAAGACTTGGATACCAACTGTGCACCTGCTGACGAACTGTTTCAAATGTGCCGTTCAACGCCCCCGCTTCAAGTTCGAAAGCCTGACAGCACGCTGGAGTACAGTCAGTTTTACACCACGGAAACGATCCCCTTTTCACTTTTCGAGACCTGCCACTTACTGTGGCAAATTAGCACTGGCCATCAATGTGGTTATCAAGACTATAAGAGGTGTGTCGATGTTCGAGACCCAGAAAACACCAATGCTCGAACGTATCGGAACATCATCACGTTGGAGAACGGAGTGAAAGTTGCCGTGCGCAATCGACTGGTAACACGATGATATGATAAGGAGCGTGTTTCTGCTTGGAAGCTCGTATGTGAAGGAGAGGGGGTGCACAATGGCTTTCAGTTCGACGAGACCGCGTGGCTGTCTCTGAATGCGTCAGAACTTGGAACTGTGATCGAGATGTGCATTCAACGAACTCCCATGCATTTTACCAGCGCCATGCTCCGCGATCGAGAGCGGTTTGAACGAGCACTGCACCTGCTACTGGACCAGACAAGAGACGGACATTCTTGCCGCGATGCAAAGTGTCCTCATCGACGATGTCTTGGGTAAGTTATCATTTAGACGTGAGTGACACACTAAACGTACATAACTTTAGAGGAAATGACGTGACCATCATTCCCACCGACATTGTTTGCTTACCAACCCTTCCCCTACTTGGATTACGGCAATTGGGCAGCATATTACGCGATCACTGGCAGGTGCCGCCTCTTGGCAGTCTCCCGCATTTGGCTTTTGTCTCTCGTGGAGCTTAAGTCGCTTTGGACAACAATGACTGACTCGTTATTCTTAGATGAAGTCGTGAGCTTCCTGCACAACATTGACGACCCGACTGTGTCTGGTGCGGAACTACTGCAGTCGCTCGACAGCAAGGAAGACACACTGGTCTCCATTGCTGACACGGACATCGCGTTGCAGTTGCTGGACGTGACGCCAATCGATGGACTCTTCGACGATGACCATCACTCTGCAGCAACGGACAGCGACTGTACGTCCAATGAGACGGAGAGTGTTGCCTCCTCTTCTTCCCCAGCAAGCACTGTCGTCGTGGAAGACCTTCGCAGCAGAGATGCCATCCGACGCAGTACGTACCGACAGAAGCAGAAGGCACAAAAGGCTGATCTGTATAAGGAGGTGGAAGATTTGTCCACTCAGTTGTCGACGCTTAAAAACAAGAAAGAAGCTGCTAAAACCAGGAGCGTCCTTGGACTGGCCCCCACAGCGATGTGGAAGGCACTGGCCAACCGACATCTGCAGGCCAGACTCGCGTCAGAAGAACAGCATGCTCGACTTCGTGAAGCTGTTGAACGTAGAACAACATTGATCAGAGATTTAGGATCATTAATCAGAAAGAGAATCAGTGAAGAACAGCACGACGGCGACGGTAGCAACTCGCCAAGCAAGAGAGCGCGAGTGCAGACGCCCGACATGGCGTTGTACGACACCTTCATCAATGAACTGGACGAGGTGTACGCCAGAACCGACAGCATTTACAAGGAAACGGAGATGGAGGGTCAACCTGACGAAGAAGGATGTTTTAACGCTTCGCGCTCTCTGAGGAAGAAATCGAATTACCACGAACTGATAGGCAAGTCGACGACGCCATTCCCGTTTGAACGGGTGCGGTCTCTTGTTGGTCAGATCAAGTGTATGGAGAACCGTGCGAACAGCGAGAAGATTGAGATCCCGGGCGTGTCTGATGAAACAAATGTTATCAAGTTCCGCATTGAAGCACGTGTAGGTATGGCGGTCGGTTCTCTCGTACAACACGCCATTACGCGTCGCTACAACGAAGCCGATCGAGTTGTGGTCATCTGGCGGAAGTTCACTGAAGGAGAAGGAGTCTACGCTGGCATGCACTCGGACGAAACTGGATGGAACATTATTCGCCCAGCTCCTAGCTGTGTGGACGGTGGCGGCACTGTCATGGAGTCCATCATTCGTTACGTGCCCATGTCTTTCAGCACTGTGAATTCTGGTGATGGGAAGTTAAAAGAGTTTGCAGATACTATCATCGCCGCTGGAGAAGAAGACTGCCAAGCGTGCGTGCAAAAGCTGGAAGCTCTTCTTCTGGACGATGCCCTAGGTGTGTGTTGAATCAGCTCCGTAAAAAAACGAAGTAATTTATCAAGTGAGCCTATGGTGGTAATTTATTGATTATGCAGCCAGTGACATTCACTCTGGTGTTTACTTCGCACTGTCCTGTATTCATTCGATTGGCTATAAATATTTTTGTTCACACAGTACAATAATTGGCACAAGCGAAAATGACGGACGCAATGTTCATGGACTTCCTCCGCTCTGGTGACGACGCTGCCATCCCTGGCACTGAGTTGCTGCAGTCTCTGGACAAAACCGACTCTTTGTCATCTCTACCAACCGACCTCCAACTGGATTCCGCTGCTTTTGACGGTTTTTTCAGTAATGACAAAAGCCATACAAGTGATAGCGACTGCACGTCTGCGAGCGCTATTTCCTCCTCTTCTTCTCCTCAAAACACAGGTGAAGTGATCAATATTCGCTCCAGAGACGCGATTCGACGCAAGACGTACCGAGAGAAGCAAAAGGCGCAGAGAGATGCTCTACAAGAGCAGGCAGAACAGTTGTCCAATCAGTTATCAACACTTCAGAAGAAGAAAGAGGCTGCAAAAGCCCGAGAAGGACTGGGAAGGACAAGTACAGCGGTGTGGAAGGCTCTAGCAGACAGGAATTTACAGGCCAGACAGAACGCCGAGGAGCAAAAGGATAAACTACTGGTAGCGATTAAGAAAAGGTCCGCACTCATTAGTGACCTTGGAGAGCTCATTAGAAAGAGAATTAGCGAGGAACTGGAGGAAGATCCAGGATTGCCACCTAAAAGGCCACGCACTGAGATACCGGAGAAGGCTCTGTATGAAGCCTATATCACCGAGCTGGACGAGATGTACGCCAAGGTGGACAGCATTTTCCAGACCACAGCGATGCAGACGGAAGGCGGCGATTGCGAATTCACGAAGCTGTTCTACAACCCCCCACGTTCGACCAACAAGGACGCCACGTATCATGAGTTAGTCGGGTCGTTTTCCACGCCGTTCGCTTTCGAGCGTGTTTGCGCGCACGTCCACAAGATTTGCTGCATGGAATTCCGACCTGGGTTCGTATTATTGGACGAACCATGGATTCCTGCTGACACGACCATCACAAAGTGCCGGATCGACGGCCCGGTTGGTCGCTCCATTTCCCAGCACTGCGTCATGCGTCGCTTTAATGAAGGCGACCGGATTGTTCTCGTCTGGAGGAAGTTCTCCGAAGGTGAGGGCATGTTTGGTGGCTTGCACTCGGACGAAACCGGGTGGAGCATTGTCCGACCGTCGCCAAGCTGTGTGAATGGAAGCGTTGGGTCGGTGATTGACATGGTGTCCCGCTTTGTCCCGATCAGTTTCGGCGAGGTGGTCGCTTCTAATGCAACAGCGAAACTATTCGCCGATATGCTCATCAAGGATGGCGAAGATATCTGCCAGTTAGCACTGCAGAAGCTGGAAAAGATGCTGCTGGACGATGCACTGGGCGTGTGTTGAGATATTCCCACTTTTAATTTAGATCTTTTGTTGCCGTTTGCTTCTCTGTTTGGATAAGTCACTCTGCTTTTCGTTCGCCTACTGTTCACCAACCTCCAGCAGTATCAGTAGCACCGCACAGAACGATTCCTACGGCTGGTTCCTGTGATTACTTTCAGAGGAGAACTGTGTCACGTAGAAGCTGTTTACTCACCGCACCATCACTCCTGGGACGCTTGTGGCTGCTGTAGCTTTACCCATCAACAGGTTTTCTCCTGTCCTACCCGCTCGTTCTGTAACTATTTTTTTTTGTCAGTGTCACTTTACGAAATGACGAGCCTCGAAAAGATGGACGACTTGGTTCTCGACGAAATAGTGGACTTCATTCAATCCTCTGATGAGCTGGCACTGCCCACTGCTCTAACGTTTGCAGATCTGGACCAAGATGGTCTTTTTACAGACGCTGGGTCTCTTTTAGACGCTTCCGCGCCGGAACTTCTGCCATTGGACTCCATTCCAGCGTTCACCAATATTGCACCAGCCAATGAACCGATTGCAGTACCAAACCCGGAAAAGCACCGTTCGAAGGATGCCATTCGACGAAGCGAGTACCGCAAGAAACAGAAAGCGGAAAAGGAAGCTCTTCGTCGTGAAATCGACGAGTTATCTGCCAAATTGGACAAGTTACAAGATTCATCTGATGATGGAGGAATATCTCCGTCCACTGATGCAGCGCTGTCGAGTTGTTTGTGGAAAGCTATTGCTAGTCGACAGAAGGAACATCGAGAAGCTGCGGAGGAGGAACAACTCACTTTGCGAGCTGCTATCAGTTCTAGAGCCACGTTGATTGAGGACCTCAGCGGATTCTTGAGGAAACGAGTACACGATGGAGCTATTACAAGCGGCGATTTCGAAGGAGCCCCTCGAGTACAGAAACGGATACGACTTGAGCCGACTGATTCCGCGTTGTTCGAGACGTTTATTCAGGAACTGCATGCTGTTTACTTACAGACTGATGAAGTTGTACGGGCCTGTGAGCTATCCATGACGGCGGAAACTCCCTTTACCACCAAGCATAAAGACGGAGAAACGGAGTACTACCAACACGCAGACAGACAAACACTGCCATTCAGATTCCAGCAGACGTGCCATTCCATTTGGCATTTGGCTCAGCTCAAACACCGACAAGAGGATCGAGAGATATTCGAAGGAGTCGAAGATCCTGAAAACATGATGGCCATGAAATTCCGAATTACAAGTCGGAGAATGGGCGAGACGGTGTCTCTACTACAACGCGTTGTCGTCCGCAAGTTTCAGGAAGCCAACCGAGTTGTGATGGTGTGGAAAGTTTTTACTGAAGGTGAAGGCCTCTTCCGAGGAATGCATTCCGATGAGACCGGGTGGTGCGTAGCCCAACCATCGACAACTGCGTCAGCTACTGGGACGATCCTAGATACCTGTTTCCGGCACGTACCGATGCATTTTAGAAGCTCCTCTAAATCGGAGCCTGTCGTCAATGAGTTCACAAAACTCGTCGTGAGCACTGGAGAGGAAGAAAACAAGACAGTATTTGAAGCATTAGAGAAAATGCTGCTGGATGCCACTTTGAGTAACGTAACAAGCTAGCAAAAAAATATACGCTTTGCTCAAGTACTTCGTCACTATAAAGTGCGACCTGCGTCTTCACTTACACAGGGCCCAGATCAACCATAATCTGTTCCGTGATTACTCAAAGAAGGTCTAGGAATTTGGTTTCCCAACCACGCAGTCGCTGTTGACTTGATCCTTTACTCATCATTTACTTTTCTCCTGTCCAGCGCACCAGCCTGTACAATAGTTTAGCTTTGTTCACACTGTCAATTTACGAAATGACGAGCCTCGAGAAAGTGGACAATTTAGTTTCGACGAACTAGTGGACTTCATTCAAGCTTCCGACGAGCTGGTGCTGCCCACTGCTCTGCCACTTGAAGAATTCGACCAAGATGAGTCTTTTACGGATACTGGGTCGCTTTTAGACTCGTCCATGCCAGAACTACAACCTTTGGACTCCATTCCAGCGTTTACTAGAATCGCACCAGCCACTGAACTGTTCGTAGCACCAAACCAGGAAGACCAGCGGTCGAAGGACGCCATCCGACGAAGCGAGTATCGTAAAAAGCGGAAAGCGGAAAAGGAAGCTCTTCGTCGCGAAGTCGATGAGTTATCTGCCAAATTGGACAAGTTACAAGACGCATGTGATGGAGGAGTATCTCGTAACGCTGCATTTTCGAGTTGTCTGTGGAAAGTTATTGCTAGTCGACAGAAGGAACATCGAGAAGCTGCAGAGGAAGAACAGCTTTCTCTGCGAGCTGCTATCAATTCTAAAGCTACGTTGATAGAAGATCTCAACAGATTCTTGAAGAAACGCATAGATGATGGAACCAGTACAAATGGAGGTGATCCTCGACTGCAGAAGCGGATGCGGCTCGAGCAGATTGATTCTACGTTGTTCCAGACGTTTCTCAAAGAGATCCACAGTGTTTACTTACAGACCGACGAAGTTGTAAGAGCCTGTGAGAATCCAATGGCAACAGAGATCCCCTCAGTCACCAAGCATAAAAATCGAGGAATGGAGTACTACCAACACACGGGTAGACATTTACTACCATTCCATTTCCAGCAGACGTGCTATTCCTTTTGGCGTTTAGCTCAGCTCAAGCACCGACAAGAGGATCGAGAGATATTTGAAGGAGTTGAAGATCCTGAAAACATGATGGCGTTGAAAGTCCGGGTCACAAGTCAGAGAATGGGCGAGACGGTGCCTTTATTGCATCGAGTTGTCATCCGAAGGTTCCAGGAAGCCAACCGAGTTGTGGTTGTATGGAAGATGTTCATCGAAGGTGAAGGGCTGTTCCGAGGGATGCATTCCGATGCGACTGGATGGTATGTAGCTCGACCATCGACAACTACATCAGCTACCGGGACGGTCCTGGATATCTGCTTCCGGCACGTACCGATGTACTTTGATAGCTCCTCAAAGTCGGAACCCATTGTCAATGAGTTCACGAAACTCGTTGTAAATACAGGAGAGGAAGAAAACAAACTAATACTTGGAGCACTAGAGGACATGCTGCTGGATGCCACTCTAGGTACCGTAACAAGCTAAGCTAAAAATCACAATTGATCCACACTGATCAAACGTGTCTTGTCATGCGCAACAGTTGCGCCTCCATCTCTCGGTAGATAAAACTCACGTCTTCTTCGTATGAGTTCACCACCAAGTTCATCAACATGTGCGCCTGCGTTGGTGTCGCTGTGCAATCATCAGAATGTTTCGTAGTCATGCGCACACACGATCTCATAGACGTTCTAGCTGCTGCGGACACAGTGTTGTCACTTACTTGTATCTGCTGAAATGGTGTCATTCGCTCCATCACTACCCACCCCGTTTCATCCGTGAACAGCCCGTCGAGATCCTTTTCGCCGGCTGAAAGTCCTCGCCACATCAAAACCAAGCGATTCGGCTCCACGTATCTCCTTAGCACAAGTTTCAGATCTAAAAAGGTTGGACCAGTTTCAGGTGGAAGCTTCGATGCCGGGGTTTGCAGGCGAAATTTCACAGCAAAAGTGTGTTCAGGCCTTGAAACGTCTGGATATGAGCAGCTTCGATGCGCTGATACGCTTTTCCGACAGCTTCCACCCAAATGCCACAGAACCCACGCGTTCCAAGCAGCATCAATTGCCAGTTTGAAGTCGAATGGGATCACCCTCGTATCTCTCAACTCCACTGTGGATAATCCATTACACTGTTCTCCATGTGAGCTGTCCAGTATCTTCCTGCTGGCGGTCACCGCCCCCAACGGCACTTCACTGATGGTATGATCCTTGAACACGTCATCCACTTCACCATACGCCAAATCTAGACCGTTTGCCAGCATATCCAGCTCCGTCTTGTCAGTATCGTCCAATTCCAACTCTAAATCCGTAATACCTTCTTCATCTTCAGCCAATAGCAACGGATTCGCCACAGTTCCAAGTGCAGCCGCTGTAGCTGCAGCACGGTCTGAATTCTCCGCACTTCCACTTGTTCTCGTACTTAATTTGGTTTGCAACGAGTTCCCCCACTTTATATGTTCCGCTAATTGCTCTCGTAGCTTCCGGTTCTCGTTTTCAGCCTCTTTTCGTGCTTTTAAATGACGTCGGGCGATATGTCTCCATGCTGGTACAGTACTGACGATTCTGCTGCTGCTAGAGGACATTTCTCTCTGTCGCTTCTTCCTGACAATCGAAAGATGTTTTCGGGCCTGTTCTAAATGTTGTGCAAGCTCTACGAACTGCACACGCAGTGCCATAAGTTCACGACGTTCGCGGTCTCGAGTCGGAGTGGTGTGGCTGCGCTTCTTCCTCGGTTTCTTCTGGACAGAGGCTTTGCCGGAAGCTAGAGAGGAGGTGGTAGGATGTACAGAATCTGTTAATGTAGAGGGGAAGTTTGTAGCTTCATTGGGGTCGTGGGGCGCTTGTAACGCAGCCAGGAAGGACAGGTCCTCGACTTCTTGGGACGCCATTATGTTCGGTTTAGAAATGGTCCCAATTAGACTCGGACTATTATTATAGTCTTGTGTTTAAAGTGTAAAAATCGTTTAAGCACGAATCTAGATGAACTGTTCAAGCTTAACGTCTTCGAGCTCGACGTGCCAAGAGATTAATCCCGATCATCGCGTATTCTAGCAGCAAAGCTTCAGCGGCCGTAAAAATCTCCAGGTTGCTCTCTTGGACGACGCTTTTCAGCATGTCGTTGAACTGCTGAGCTGCTGGCTCTGGCATTGGACTGTTGAGGTGCAGAGGAACTTGCTTCAGACATAATTCCACGACTGTGCCATGCCCAGTACTAGACGGTTGGAGAGTGATCCACCCGGTTTCGTCCGTTTGGATGCCACTCAACGGTCCTTCTCCAGCAACGAGGGACTTGAAAACGATAACCACCCGATGCTTCTCGACGAATTGGTGCGTAGTAATTCGTTGCTTCAACGACGCCCATTCTCCTCCAAACAGACGACGCATGATGCGGAACTTTACGGCTTGAGTCGTCTCAATGTCGTCAAAAGCTTGAAATTCCTCGCGATCGACCTGCCGATGGATGTGATTCGAGAGTATCCACAAAGCTTGACTGGTCTGTTCGTAGCTGTGCATCATAAGTTGTTTTCGTACAAAACGAATAGAGACTCCATTGGGCTCTGCAGTCACTGTACGTAAAACCTCGCTCTACTCTGCCTCCAGCTCAGAACAGCAAGAACCGAACACCAAGTCTGTCTGAGCGTACAGGTCGTTGATGTCCTGGGTGTCCATGCTGTACAGTAGGTCGTCTGAAGGCCGGAGGAATAACTCGGATCCATTGTCTGGAGACGCTGCCGCAATAAGACTGGCGATGTTCATGTGCTGGCGCACTACGACTTTTAAGTCGGCGATAAGCTCAATTTTACCTCGAATCGCCGCTTCTAGCCATCGCTTCTGCGCCTCCGCTACCAGTCTGGCTTCTACGTGGCGTTTGATGCGTACTTCCCACACCAAACTGGTATGCGAAGGAGCTTTGTCGACTTTTTTCTTCTTCTTGGCTTGTTCTTGCTGTAAAACTTCCGAAAGAGTGGCAATCTCCTGCTCCAATTCCATTTTCTGCTTCCGTTGTCGCTCGTAGTGCCGAATTTTGCGCTCGGGGCCTTGAGTCTTCTGGACAGGTTGACTACATGCACCACTAAACAGTGCGTCGATCGCGTTCACTTCCGATGTCAACGTTTCCATGTTGTATGGACCACGTCACGAGCACGTCATGAGCACGTCACTTAATGGCAGAAGTAAGAATGAATGAAGTCAAGTGCTGACTTTAAAAACACTGTTTATGCTTTGTTTACCCGGAGGATGAGGCAGTTCGATGACCATAAACTCACGTAGTGGGTGTGACGTGATAGGCTAAGTGAAGTTGTAGAAAGGTTACTCAACGTAGCATTTTGAGTAATTACAGCATCAAATTCTAAGCATCGAGGCCTGTTAGCATGTGCTCCAACAGGAGCTCGTTGGTCCCGTTCGTGATCTCTCTACTATTTTCTAGGAGAATAGCATGGAGTAAATCTTCAAACCGAGTTGCAATATCTCCTGCATGGACGTACAACGGAGTCTGCTGCATGCAAACTTCCACGATTGCTTCAGTTCCAGTCGGTGAAGGTCGAATAATGCTCCAACCAACCTCTTCGGTCTGCATCCCTGCACACGAATCTTCGCCAGAAAGAAGCGCCTTCCAAACCAACACGGTATGGTTGTCTTCTTTAAACTTCCGTGAAGCAAAGCGCTCCCTTAAAGACAAGTTTCCCCCACCAGGAAGCTGCTTAGTTACCCGAAACTTAGTTACCATTGTGTTGTCTGGGTCGTCGATGTCTGGGTAATCCTCCCTTTCTTCCTGCCGATGCATCAAGTGCGAAAGCATCCAAATGGAGCGACTCGTTTGCTCGTAACTGAAGAGCATGTGTTGTCTTCTAACAAGCTGGACACACACTGCACTGCCGTTTGTTATGACAGAGCGTTGGAATTGCGAAGTCTCCGATGACGCCGGGTTAAGTCCGCAATTACGGAAGATTATCTCGGTCTGTTGATACATGTCGCCGAGGGGTCATCGATCAACGCTGCATTCCCTTGAATAGCTTTCTGAAGCCAATCCGTCCGAGCTTCCGCTGCCAATTTCAACTGCAGACGATGTTTAGCCACTGTCTCCCATTCAGAAGGTGGCTTTGACTCTTTCTTGGTCTTCCGGATCGCCTACTTCCGCTGTTCCAGTCTTAGAACCTTGGACAGTTCGTTAAACTCCAGAGTCAATACATCCATCTCGCGCTTCTGTCGTTCGTAGTGGCGTAGCAATCGCTTGGGTTTTCGCTTGGGACTAGGCGGGCATATATGCTTTCTTGGGGTAGTTTCCATGGTATCGGGGGAGAACGGGGGAGAATGCATCACGTCACGCCACCAAAGCTGGAATGAGAAACGAAAGGTGGTCACCAGTTGACGTTTACTCGATTGTAACACAGCGTGCGCGCGGGGGCGAGGAAGCTGAGGCCGGACTTGGACGGCGGAGCGAAGACCCAGGGAGGCGTAGCCAGTTGAGGGACCACTGAGAGGTTGTTGGTAAATTGAAAAGTGAATTGAAATGAGGAAGGCTCTTACGGTCCTAAGCTACTGGTGGCTCACAGAGCTCTCTCAAATATCCAGTAAAGTGTATCCTAGAGCCTATCTTTTCCTATCTTCTGATTTGGCTATCTACCAATGATTTTCCTATAAACTTCCACGTAGCAATGTTGACTTGACTCCGGGCGTCCCCTAATCAAGCTTCGAGAACCTTCTCGAATTTCAGCCAATGAGATTGTCTCAATGTCTCAGCTGAATGGCGTAAACCACATTGGCATATTACCAAAATCTAGTTTTAGCCAATCACAAAGTGGGTACATGTAGAGATATGTAGATTGCACTACAGTGCATCAACTTGCACTTCAATGCCGACGGAATGCTATCGACAGCACTCCGTCACATGACCTCCCTTCGAGAAAGACCCTCCCCTAAAAAGGGTTCTCTCTCTTCTTGGACTTCCAATAGCGGTCAATGAGACCAGGGATCTGTTTCAGATTCTCAACAGGTTCCCATGTGGCCTCCTTCTTGGTCTCGCCTAACCACCAAACCTTGTACTGCGGCTTCCCCTTGTACTTACGGTGGTTAATCACGGCTTCGACCAGTTGCCCTTCAGTTCCATCGGCTAACACAACCTTGTTCACCTTTTGCCTGCGCTTCGGATCTTTGCGGTACGGCTTCAACAGTGAAGTATGGAAAACTGGATGCAACTTCAGGTTCTTCGATAATCCTAACTCATACGAGTCATGAGATATCTTCTTCTGGACCGGGAATGGTCCAATGAACCTCGGAGCTAACTTCTTCGACTGTGCGTACCCCTTATGACGGATATCCAAATTCTTTCCATCTAGTAGCACCATGTCGCCAATTTTGAAGTCTTGGACAAGTCTGTTCCTGTCGTAATAATGCTTCATGCGCTCCTGTGCTTCACTCATACGGTCTTGCGCGACCTTGAGGAAGACTTCCTGTCGGAGTAAGAACTCTTTTGCTGCTTTCTCCAACTTCTTAAACCCCGGATCTGCCGCGATATCGTCGGGCATATATGGAATATATCCTAGATCCGCTTCAAATGGTGACATGCCAATCGTAGCATGCAATCGCCGATTATAGGCGAACTCTGCCAAATGAAGAAACTCATCCCAATCATTCTGGGCTGGGTTGATAACACCTCGGAGATAATCTCCGATAAAACGGTTTGTACGTTCCGTTTGTCCATCCGTCTGCGGCCTAAATGCCGATGACAGGTTATGCTGCGTTCCCATAGCAGTGATAACAGCCTGCCAAAACTTAGACGTAAATTTGGAGTCACGATCAGACACAATCGTCTTCGGAAGGCCATGATCTCTTACATAACTCTTCATGAAAACATTCGCAATATCCTCTGCGCTGTCTGTCGTCTGCGTAGCAATTAACTTTGCACGCTTGGTCAATCGATCCACAATGACCATGATGGCATTCAAGCCATCCTTGCTGGGAGGTAGAGACACAACGAAATCCATCGAAATGTCGACCCATCTACCTCGTGGTATCTCCAGCGGTTGAAGTAATCCCGGAGGCTTCACCTGCCTCGCTTTGTTGCGCTGACACATTTCACAAGTGTTCACATAGCGCTGGATATACTTCATCATCTTCGGCCAATAGTACTTCTCACGTACTGCGACATAGGTCTTGTAATATCCTGGGTGGCCTGCCGTAACTGCATCGTGGTTCTCACAAATGACTCGATTCTTCAGATCTTCGTCATCGGGAATGTACAATCTAGGACTCTCATCTTCACGCGTCTGATAATACAGCACGCCATGATTTAGCGAGTAATGCGGAACCTTGTCTCCAAGCTGTAGCTTCTTGACAAGTCCTTGCCAGTCCTTGTTCCACGAGTACATCTTCACTGCGGACTGTGCCACGGTCAAATTGTTCTCGACCATGGTAGCCACAATTTCACGGTTTTGAGCCGTATCAAGAAGTTCCTTCAGGCTCACTTGCGCTGCCTTATGCTCGAACTCAGGATTTCTCGACATCGCATCTGCGACTACATTCGTCTCCCCTGGAATCCACTTGAACAGAGGCTGAAACTCCGCAAGTTCGTTGAACCACCGCGCAATGCGTCGATTCGTCGTCTTCTGCGTGAGAATCATCTCAATGCTCTTGTGATCTGTTTCCACCAGGAATGGTTTGTCGAGAAGATACACGCGCCATGTCTTCAACGCATGCATAATAGCGAGTAGTTCCTGCTCCCGAACTGGATAATTCAGTTCTGCTGGCTTCATCTTCCTGCCCGTATAGGCTATTGGATGTTCCAACTCTCCCTCCTTTTGAAATAAGACTCCCCCAATTGCGAAATTTGAGGCGTCCATCCGAATACCGAAAGGTTTGGAGAAATCAGGAAGACTGAGAACCGGCGGTGATGACAAGCGCTTCTTAAGCTCGTCAAAACAGCGTAACTGGTTCTCATCGAGTTCGATAGGATCACGAGAACGTTTTCCCTTGATACATTCATGCAAAGGACCTGCAAACTGCGCGAAATCCTTGCAAAACCTCGAAACGTAAACCGTTGTCCCCAGGAAGCTCTCAATTTGCTTCTTGGTCTTGGGGACTGGCCACTCGGCGATAATCTTCACCTTATCTGGGTCCATACGAACGCCCTTGCGTCCGACAAAGTCGCCTAAACATGGAATCTCATCCACGCAAAATTGGCATTTGGACAGTTTGATGTAGAGCTTCTGCTCTTCACATCTCTTCAATACCCTGTCCAGCGCGGCGATGTGGTCGTTCACATCTTTACCCTTCGTGTATACGTAGATATCATCGAAGTAAATTCGCGCCACGTCACTCAAATCCCTGAAAACCTTTTGAAGCAGTCGATTAAAGGTTCCTGGGCTACCACTGAGCCCCATGGGTGTGACGAGATATTCAAATAGACCATCTGGGGTCGAGAAAGCAGTGAAAGGTATATCTGCTTCTCGTAACTTCACTTGGTAATAACCCCAAAGTAAGTCCATGCACGAATACCAATAGCTACCGGCCATCGCATCAAAGGTATCTTCCTTGCGAGGCATAGGAATAGCTGGTAAAATCGTCGCCAAATTCAACAGACGATAATCGTGCACAATACGCCATCCGACTGGTTTCTTCACACAAAAAGTCGGTGCACAAAATGCTGACGTACTCGGTCGAATGATGCCAGCCTGAACCATCTCTTTGGTCCATTCCTGAATCGTTTTCCTCTGATCAGGACTTTGGCGCCATTGTTTGACCGAAATCGGTTGAGTACCGGGTTTGAGCAAAATCTCGTGCTCAATTCCTTCCCGTACTGGCGGTGTCTCATTCGGAAGTTCCGTACGGAAAACCGTATCCGCATACTTCAGTAACGTCTCATACGCCGGATTATCCTTGAGAGCATCCCATCCTTGACTCTTGAAGCGTTCAGCCTTCCCCGAATCATGCGGATTGATGACAAACACTGCCTCAATATCCTTGTCCCTACGCAACATCTGCTGGAACTGTTTGGACGAAATAATCTTCGTTCGCCCAAACTGGCCGTTGTGGCCATGCTGCCGATAGTAGTTGAAGATCTCACGGCCCTGCGCAACTCTGGCGCGGCGTTGTCCTGCCACCCAACGGGCTGGACGAGTCTTCGGCAGTCTCAACTTCACAGTCTGCGTGTTCTCCACCTTGATGCGAGGTGCAATCTGTCCAGTATTCCAGTCGATATCAGGGTTCTGCTCCCGCAGCCACATCATGCCCAAAACAATATCCTTTCCTTCAGGAACAGGCATGACTTGGAATGTTCCCGTTGTCAAAGGAAACCCTGGTAACTGCAGAGACATCTCTACAGTCCGACGTGGACGATGCACAACTTGATCATAACCGAGATCAACTTGCATCATGTCACCTTCAGTGACATCTAACTCAAGCTTCTTCACCAACTCCTCAGTTACGCCATTCAGGCTACTGCCGTTGTCGATGAATATCGTGACGGGCCTCTTTTGGTCATCCGTCTTGCTCTTGTCGGAGCTCTTTGAATTCTGCTTCGACTTAGACGCACGATGCCCCGAGCTTGATGATCCTTGCGAACCCTTCGCAGGAGCTCTTGGGGGTTTTCCCGAGTAGTGCGCAAACTCAAAATTCGACGCAATCTCAATGGCATCTTGCAGTGTTGAAGGACTCTCCTCCTTGATCTTCCTCGCTGTCTCTTCTCGCAAACCGTTCTGAAAGAAGAAACGCTTCTCCAACTCGCTGATAGACAACTCTGTCTGTGATAGCAAGTCTTGAAACTTGGAGACGTAATCATGGATGGTCTCATTCTGTTTGAGACGAAACATCCTCTCGCGAAGATCATATTCGAAGTCCTTCGGCCTGAAACGAGTGCGAAGTCTTCCCTTGAAGAGCGACCATGTGGGCTGTACGTTCGTACCCTCACACTCTGCGATAAACGCGCGATACCAATTCAGCACTGACTTGCCCAAGTTGCTGGAGATCATCGTCACAAAATCCGATGTATCTGCCTCCATCAACTCGCGTCTGCTTGCGTAATACTGCTCGGTGGCGAAGATCCATAACTCAATGTCTTCGCCGTATTTGCCTTCATACATAGGCGGATCCTTCTTTCTCTGCTCACCCCTGGACGCAACTAGATATTCGAATCTTGCGTTGGCCTGCTGCATCTGTGCTTGCAGCTGGGTTTGCATCTGGGCTTGGTATGACTGTTGCTGCTGCGTTAAGTAAACTAACAGCTGTTGCATCGACATCGTGTCTGATGCTGCGCCAGCTTGTCCCGACGACATATTCGTAGCTTGCGGTGGACCCTGTGGATCAGGAGTCGTCCTAGCCGTTGGTTGCGGTTGGCCCTGTGGGTTAGGAGCCGTCCTAGCCGTTGCTTGCGGTTGGCTCTGTGGAAAAGGAGCCGTCCTAGCCGTTGCTTGCGGTTGGCTCTGTGGAATAGGAGCCGTCCTAGCCGTCGTTCGAGGCGTTCTACGCGGACGCGGGTTTGGAGAGTCGCGCTCACTCGATCTACCACGTGTAGATGACATTTCGAGTGGACTTTTCGTAGCACGAACTCAATCCAATAAAACCCAAAAACCCAATGAAAAGAAGGAGAAAACCTTTCTTTAGTTACGACTACTGCTTACTTCGCGATCTAGCTTGATCGTAGTGATGTCTTCAAGATGTCCGAGCTCGACAAAAACCTCGTTAAGTAGGCCCTTGACTCTCTCTGCGACCGCGTCGTCCTCAATTCGATTTGTCAGTTTCTTGAAACGACAGGTAATGCGACGAGACTTCTTGAGATGCTTAAGCAGATCCTGTTGAAGCTTTGAGAACTTCTCAGCGTCGTAAGGGTAGTCGAAAAGACTCGTATCAGGAAGAGGAGCCCGTCTCACAACCTTGACAACAGGTGGTTTCGAACTGTCTGTCAAGTTGAGCTCACGACTCTTCCTTTTACGACTCTTGTTGTGGTTCGGTTTGTACCGACCCATACACCAAAAGAAAGGGTAAATTGGAAGCTACCGGGGAGCGATGGAAATAAAAGCTGCACTTAAGAGCGTTCCAAGCACTGAACCGGCTTCTAGTAGCGACCAAAGAGTTACGTGCACTAGGCAGAGATATACCAACCTTTCCAAGTTGATTCCCTGACCTGTGATGGGCACGAACTCTCCCAAAGACAACCCAAAGAGACCCCTTTAGGCCTAGCACTTCCCCAGCAATTGGCTGGTGCTAATAGCCAAGGATCTACTCGCTTCTGGCTATGCCGCCCACGAGAGACCCGACCTTGGACGATGGAACGAAGCTTGACCCGACAAGCGCTACTATGTAACACAGCGTGCGCGCGGGGGCGAGGAAGCTGAGGCCGGACTTGGACGGCGGAGCGAAGACCCAGGGAGGCGTAGCCAGTTGAGGGACCACTGAGAGGTTGTTGGTAAATTGAAAAGTGAATTGAAATGAGGAAGGCTCTTACGGTCCTAAGCTACTGGTGGCTCACAGAGCTCTCTCAAATATCCAGTAAAGTGTATCCTAGAGCCTATCTTTTCCTATCTTCTGATTTGGCTATCTACCAATGATTTTCCTATAAACTTCCACGTAGCAATGTTGACTTGACTCCGGGCGTCCCCTAATCAAGCTTCGAGAACCTTCTCGAATTTCAGCCAATGAGATTGTCTCAATGTCTCAGCTGAATGGCGTAAACCACATTGGCATATTACCAAAATCTAGTTTTAGCCAATCACAAAGTGGGTACATGTAGAGATATGCCTAGTCACGTCGAAGTCTCTAAATCACCATAAACATAGCAGCTTTTGCACAAAAAATTTCATTTACAAGCACTGTACGCGTTAGACTCTGTCCTACACATGGATTCCATCTAGAGCTCGCTCAAGTATCAGTGTTTTGGTCATCTTCGTAGCTTCTTCACTATTTTCACGAACAATTCCCTGCACAAAGCTATTAAAACGCATCGGGAGACTTCTTGAGCGCTACGTAGATGCAACAGAACTTGTCGGACACAAACGAAGCCGAACGTTCCCTCTCCAGATGCTGACGGCTGGAACACGCACCATCCAGTCTCTTCCATTTGCATTCCTCGGTACATGCTATCGCCTTGCATTGACGATTTCCATACTGAAATCTGCCGCTCACTTTCTATAAACCGCCGGTGAACAAAGCGATGGTGAAGTGCTTCGTTCCTACCGTTGGAGACACAGACCTTGGCAGCGATCGTCGTCTTGCAGTCTCCCAGTTCCTTATAGTCTTCTCGTTCTTCTTGACGATTTAGCAAGTGTGCGAGCATCCACATGGAGTCACAAGTCAAGTTAAACTCGAAAGGGAACTATTGTTTCCGCCCAAACTGCATGGACACGGTATCTCCATTCGTCATAAGTGCCGTGTGTTGAAACGAGGACGTTTCCTCCTTGAGATCCATCCCACAATAACTGAAAACGGTGTCAGTTTGTGCGTACACTTGGTCCAATTCGTGACTGTACATGGCGTACAGCAGCTCGTCCGTCGGCTGGAGGAAGACATTGTCGTACAATCCACTAGACTGAACTGTGATCCAGCTAGCGGTGCGAAGCTGTAGCTCTATCAGAGCGATGAGGTCGCTAATCAACGTCGATTTCCCGGCGATTGCTGTCTTTAGCCACAACTGAGTAGCTTCCGGCACTAATCGACGCTTGAGCTGTCGATTGATCAGCGCTTTCCTCGTAGCATGATTGACGTTGCAAACTTCGCGCCTCCGAGCCGTTTTGCTCTCTAACAGCAGCCTCTGTTCTGCTGCCTTGAGAACCACCGCGGTAAATTGATCTGTCAGGTTTCTATCGGAGCTCAAATGCATCGGGACTAAACGAGAGCACGTCTCCACAACTGTACTGGCATCCGTAGGGGAAGCACGCACGATGCACCATCCCGTTTCGTCCATGTGCATGCCCCAGAACACACCTTCACCTTCAGTGAGTGACCTCCAGACCAATACAGTCCGATCAGCTTCTTCATATCGACGCATAGCGTAGTGAACCGTCATAGACGCTGTCTTGTTGTCCGCGTAGCTTCCTTTGACTCGAAACCTGACCGCCAAAGTGTTTTCAGGATCTCCAACGCTGTAGATCTTTCGGTTTTCATGTCGGTACGCTAGAACGGCTAAGCGCCACAGGAAACTGCGTGTCTGGTGGTATCCGAAGGGCATCAACACTCGACCACAAGACTGGAAGAACTCGGTTCCGTCTTGAGTCTCTCGCGTTGTCTGGATGATTGAGGAATGATGACTTGAGTTCATTGTACACATCTGGAATACACTGGCGGTTTGTTTGTAGATACCAGGTAACTCGCGAACGTATTGCTGGATCAATGGGGACTTGGACTGCTCCAATCTAGGACTGTTGCTTTCCACTGACTCTTGTAGTTTATTATGAAGCACGTTGCTCATGTCGTGGATCAAAACGGCTTGTTTCCGTACTTCTTGTCGTAAATTACGGCGTTCATCTGCAAGCCTTTGCAAAGCTCGAATCTGCCGTGATGCAGTAGCTTTCCACGCCAAGGTGGGCGTGTCCGCACCACCTTTGCTTCTCAGACTCTCAACCTGCTTCGATAGTTCTTGGATCTCCCAATTCAAAGCCTCTAGCTCACATTTTCGACGAAGAATTGTTCTGCGACGGCGAATACGGTCCTTCAGTCTTCGGATCTCTATCTTACTCAGTTGCTCCTTCATCTCAGTTTCTTCTGGAACAGTAGAGACAGACTCCATAGCCCTTGCGTGCTGGATGTCTAATTGGAGAATGATTCTACATTATAATACAGTCCACGACGTTCAAACCGTACCATCATCAAAATCACCACGCCAACAGTGATTGTTGCTGGATTATCTTACTCTACACTGGACTCATCCGTAGGCTAAACATTGATTCCTGTCAGTACGTCATCTAGAAGGAGAGATTCTGCGCCATTTGTTGCTTCTTGCAGGTTTTCTTGGTGTAAAGTTTGCAGCAATTCATTGTAGTAGGTGACAACCGTTTTCGGGACTGCATCAGCACTGTTGAGATGTAGCGGAACCTGCTTCATACAAACTTCCATGACTGTTCCGGACCCCGATGTTGACGGACGAAGGATTGTCCATCCGCACTCGTCCGTCTGCATGCCTCTGCAGGGTACTTCTCCGGCCAGGAACGACTTGGTGACGAATACCATCCGATTCGGCTCTTTGAATCTCCGACACACGACGCGCTGCGTCATGGACGCGACTTACCCACTTGGAACACGATCCGTAATACGGAACTTCATGGCCAACGGGTTCTCCTTGTCGTTATTACCACTTGCCGATTTAGGAGATGTGCGAGCATCCAGATCGACTCGCACGTTTTCCTGGCCAAGCTTCGCCACACGGAGTCGATTGGTGGAGGCGGGGATAGAGGCTGCTGGTCTTTTCGTAGCTTCTTCTTCGCTTGTTCATGTTTCAGAAGCTCGGATAACTCAGCTAACAGTGAGCTTTCTCGCTCTTCTGTCGCTCATAGTGTCGGACTTTGGTGCTGCGAGGCCGCTTCGGTACAGGAACCAGCTCGTTGTCGAGACGTGGCACTTCGAACACCACTGTACTGGAGGCACTGGTTGTCCTTGCAGCGCAGGCGGAGGAGAAAGCGCCATCTAACGTCAAATGACAGGATAAAGTCAGAATAACCGAGTTAGTATTATGCTCTGTTTATTCAGAGGCAGAGCCTCGTGATGGTCGTAATGCTGATTGAGCCAGGGTATGATCTGCGATGCCGGATCGGACAGCCGTGCACACTGACTCCAGCAGTCACTCTACAATGCTTCAGTCTTATCCATTCATGAATTTCTGTTGAGTAAATTGTTGTCTATTACTGAAGTACTTAGTAATACTCGTCTCAGGCATGAATCCCTGTGAGCATGTGCTCCAGTAGCAGTGTGTTTGCCCCGTTGGAGACTTCTTCGGTGTCTCGCTGAACGATACTTTGGAGACTAGTGTCAAATGGATTACCAGGGAATTCGTAAGCGCTATTTAGATGTCCAGGCACCAGCTTCAAACACAACTCCATCACAGTACCTGGTACTGAAGACGAGGGCCGGATAATGGCCCAACCTGTCTCGACCGTTTCCATCCCTAGCCAAGCTTCTTCACCTGCGGAATGAGCCTTCCACACTAGAATTGTCCGGGTGTCCTCCTTGAATTGACGCAGCACGAAGCGCTTGCGTAGCGAGACCCAAACTCCTCCTGGAAAGTTTTTCGAGATCCGAAACTTGGTTGCTATCGTGTTGCTTGGATCATCGATGCCGAGATAATCTTCTCTATCTTGCTGCCAATGCGTCAAATGGGACAGCATCCAATTTGCTTGACAGGCTTGGGTGTAGCTGAATGCAAAATACTGTCTGCGGACATTTTGAATGGCAATTCCGTCGCAAGTTCTTGTGATGGAACGCTGGAACGGGGTCGTATCTACAGATGTCGGGTCTAGTCCGCAGGCGCTGAAGATGATGTCGGTCTGCTTGTAGAGGGCATTGATTTCTTGAATGTCCATAGCGTAGAGAATATCAGCGGGTACTTCAGCAGTCTGATCTCCAATGATGCTTGCAATTTTGGTCTGCTGACGCACAACTCTCAGTAGGTCGTCGATAAGCAGGGCTTTTCCTTTGACTGCTGCATGCAACCACTGTCGCTTCTCTTCAGAAACGAAGAGTTTTCTCCGATAATGACGAGCTACAACTCTCCACATAGACTTGGACTTGATCTGCCCTGCCTCGCTCTTCTTTTTCCCTTTTTTCAGCGCTTCTTCCCGCTTCAAAGCGGCATTGAGTTGAACCAGTTCGGTGGCATGTGTCTCGATCTCGAGCTTCTGGCGCTTATAGTAGCGATGTCGTGGGCCTTTTTGCACAGTGGTCATCTCCCTCGATAACGGTGAAGTTAACGTCATGGACACGTCACCCGATCAAAAAGGAAATGAAATCTATCCATACTCGGACTACAGTGCATGAAGCAAGTTTACTCACTGCCGAAGGTAGTCTGCTATCCATAAACACCAGCTAAGTCTGTTTGTACATATACAAATAGACGAACTTGATTATTGCCTTTGCTGTTCAACCAGAGTAATGACAAAGGCCACTCAGCATCCCATTCGCTGAAAAAACGTCTTTGCCAAACAAGCCATGTGTGACGTGATAGAACTTGATCATTGTATGCCTGAAAATGGGTTTGCAACCCGTCGCGCCGCTTCAAGGGCAACCCACGCCGGAATCAACCATCACCTCGTCATGCAGGCTATACACGAGACGATCTACTCCTTCAAGGCGCGTTGGTTCGATACACACGCTCAGTACGTCTAGCAGGCTTTGAAGTAATGCTGTCAGTGCAGTTGAATCGTCTGATTGATGCGTTTTGTTCACTGCAACAGACTGAATCGCCAGTACAATGTGAGGTACTTCGTGGACACGCACAATGTCGAGATCTTCGACACCAAAACTAGTCGCCTGTTCCTCAAGAAGAGCGAGTGTCCATCTACGTTAGCAGCCAAAGACTTCTTCCTTGGGGCGAAGGTGCTGATCTACGGTCGCCATTTCGAGCTGCAGGACTATCTGGACCCGTTCACGGCCGAGCAATTGGGACGACAGCAACAGAAATCCGTTCTGGTGATCAAAGCTCGCATGATAGATCATGTCGGCGCAGTACTGGACTTCCTCTCGCACCAGAAGTTCGCGTTCTCGGCTGTGAAGATGATGCAGGTGGGCGAACCACTTGCAGAGAAACTGTATGAGCTGCAGCGAGGCACTGAGGATTTTGAGGTGCGGGTTAACCAGTTGACTAGTTCCCCCATCGTTGCTATGGAGCTCGTGCAGGAAAACTGTCTTGAGAAACTCAAGCAGGTTGTGACGAGTTTGAGTGCACGCTTCAATGCTCAACCTGGAGAATTCGAGAGTGCTTTGTCGGTCCTGGAAGCACAGCAGCTACGCAGCTTTTACTTTGAGACTCCTCACTCTCCGACGGCAGTGTTTGAGAATTGTACGTGCTGTGTGGTGCTTCCTCATGTGATCAAGGAAGGCTTAGCTGGAGAGGTGGTATCCGCTATCCAGGACGACGGTGGAGTTCGAATTACTGCTATGGAGCTGTTCATCCTTGATCGCACCACTGCTGCCGAATTCCTGGAAGTCTATGAAGGCGTCGTACCGCACTTCAACGAATCTGTCGATCATTTCACCACTGGCCCATGTCTGGCCATGGAGCTGGTGGGGCAACATTCACAAGACGTTGTGACGCAGTTCCGTGCTAGTGCCGGTCCTTGGGACGTCGAAATGGCTAAAGAGCTGAAACCGCAGACCATCCGAGCCAAATTCGGTCATGATCGTGTACGTAACGCCGTCCATTGCACTGATCTCGTTGAGGATGGCGTCCTGGAATGCCAATACTTCTTCGACATCCTGTCACGGCGTCAAGTGCGTGACTAATGCAGCCTAAAAGTCATGTGACAACAACAAAAGTCTGCTAACGTTAGCTTCCAGTTCGAATCTTCATAGCTTAAGATGCTTTTCTTCTTCAGCCATCACAGTACAAAGGGCAGAAACAAACTAGCAGCAAGAAACAACTCACATTATGTTGAGTAGGTAAATTGTAGCCCTCTGTATCTAGTATCTGTACTTGGTGGAGTAGTCTTTGGGTGAGATCACCAGTCCTCGTCCTTTACGAGCTCCGCGGTAGACAGTCTCGATGATGTCGATCATCTCTCCTTTGTTGTTGAAGGCCCAGTTGATTTTGTTGTTATTACCCGTGCCCAAGTCGATCATGATGTGCTTGTTGCGGAAGAAGAACATGACCGTGCACGGATCATACAGCTCGTACATCGTATTGAAGTCTGGCACTTCCGTAATGTCCACGACGTAAATGGCCGCAAAGTTCTTGACGTCCTCCGCAACGCCACAGAGCACTTCGTCCATCTGCATACAGGTCGGATCATGGTCATGGCCGAAACGGATGACCACCACGCGGTCTCCTTCGTTCAGGATGGCTTGATCCACGGCCCAGCCGCTCTCCAGGTGAGGCAGCAAGTACGACATAGTGGCTTCCTAGCAATAATGGGCGATCACCCTTAATTTGTCACTCTTTTTAGAAACCTCTCTTTACTGACATCAACGGAAACTCAGGCTGGCAGAGGATGAGATGACCATCACTCTTTCAACACATTCCGCATCCAGTCTCACATACCAATCTATCAGGTGACCAGGTTGTCGTGTGGTATGTCCACTGCAGACTGCATGGCGCCACTGTGTGCCTATAGAGGGAGGTTTCTCTGTGTTGTGCCCTTGCTACTCTCTCTTGTTGCTCTCTCGTGCTCTGCTGTTGAAGTCAGGACCAAGATGTTGAAGCAAATGGACGAGCAGAAGCCGCACTGCGCGGATTTCCTCCAGCATTGCGAATGGAACTCGACAACTTCTTCTTGTGAGTTCAACCAGTCCATCTCGTTCGTTTGTGGTCCTCGTGGGCTTTTGGAGCCTTCGGAGTCAATATCTAAAGGCTCAGCAGCCTCTGCGTCTTCGTTCGCTGGAGATTCCAATGCAAAAGACGCTGGAGAGGAAGTAGGAGTTTCAGCTGTGGCGGGTTTTACCTGCCATTGGGATGTTGCAGGAGATCTTCAGTTCGCGCCAGGAGTAACAGTCGCTGTAGACGGAGATGACTGCCTGTTACACATTGGGTCAGGTCAAATGGTGCTGCTAGGGACTAGAGCAACGCTTAAAGTGTCTTCACTTAGTGTGGAGGCGTCGTATGTGCACTTGGAGACTCAGGCCCAGATCTCATCGTCATATAGTGGCGCTTTCAGGGACAGTCACGGACTTTTCACAGGAACGGATGTATTTGGTGCAAGTCATGGAGGAGGTGGTGGACAGAGACTCGTTGCTAATGTAACCATGCTCACACAACAAACGACGCGGGGTTTCTTTGATGTAAGAGGAAGGACGGTGAATGTGGAGCTGATTGAAGAGAAAGAAGCATTGCTGAAGCAAAGTAGCGCAGGATGGCAACTGGCTGACTTGTGGGCCAAGGAGAAGGGATTGATGGCGGATCCAGCCGTTATGACGGCATCCTCAGGAGCTTCAGGAGATCCTAGCGCGATGATTGCGCCATTTCTTCTCGGTAGTGGCAGTCGTGTTGTGATTTCAGGGACCAATTCGAGTGAGCATGTTGTCACGGTTGATGGAGGAGGCCGAATTCAAATTAAAGCGTCAAAGGATGTTGTGGTAATGGATGGCGCTACGATTCAGGCGAATGGAGCGTCGGCAGTTGATGGTGTAAGTGGAGGCTCAGGAGGCTCTGTGTATATTTCAGCAAATGCGCTTTCGGTAAGCGGGGAAATTATGGCTAAGGGAGGAGATGCCTTCTGTACAGATAGTGCAGCAGATCGTGGAATCACTCACTGCTTCCCTGCAGGCGGCGGTGGACGTGTCCAAATCACTTACATGTCGAGTCAGCTGGACACAAATGCAATCGATACTACGGGAGGCACGTTGAACACAGACAAGGTAAAAGAACTTTTGGCAAAGGATAAGCGCTTTCGCCACGTACAAATCTCAGCACTAGCTGGTGCAGCGGGCACTTACTACCAGGTGGTGCAGCACTCGGATGGAGTTCACGAAGCGCAGCTTCTTGTTGATAACGATATGCAGCGGTTGTGGCCCAATCGAGTTCAAACTGCTGACGGAGGAGCCCTTGATATCGATGATATGGATACAGCAATTGGCGGTGCTGTTACGAGTTTGTATATTGGAGACGACAACGCTGCGAACATTGATGCAATAACCATCTCAGACGGTGCAGTAGTCGCTGCGGGATGTCTGAAGATGGTGGGAGGAGACTTGAGAGTACTTAACGGGTCGTTTCTGTTGGATGCACTACTTGTTGGGTTACCTCATCAGCTACCGGATTCAATCAGCGTTCACAGTAACAGCAAGCCCCCTCTTCTGCAAATTCGCGTTAGGGACATGGTCGTCTCCAGTGATTCGCATATGATTATGCCCACCAGCGCTCTTCAGCTCTCGGCTCGGTCTCTATCGATGGATGCTACGACTGCACTGGAGTTTACCTGGAGCGCTCAGATTGTTACAAGCCAAAATATCCACCTCGATGCAAACATATCGAGTGCTCTTGATCCCATCATTGCTGTCCCTGCAACAACAACTCCACCTGCTGCTTCAACCACTACAAAACCGCTTGACACTAAAATGTTGGTGTTGATAAGTGGTGGCGATGTTTTTCTGGGTGGAATGATATCCGTTGGAGCTCTGTCTGTATCATCCGAGTTTTCGATTACCATTGATGGTCACGTTGAGGTGATAAATGCTCCAAATATTAAATCGACGTTCCGGTCCTGCAAGGAACAACAGTGGATATCACTTCGTTCTTTGAAGGAAGACCTGGGGAAGAGAGATGGATCGGGGGACGTATCGACGATACCGTCCATTCCTTCGTCCCTACCTACACTAAGCAATTTCACATTGGTGTTGCACGCTCGTGGATCAATTTTCGTTGGCGAGTCAGAGGAGAAAAAGGAACAGCTTGAAGACCTGCTTAAACAAGATGACGAGCTACCCCCACAGCCAGTGGGCCGCGTTCGCGGGGGTGCTGTATTGCTATGCGCAACCGATTCTGTTGAAATTTCTCGTGGGTCCATTGTGTCAGCGGATGGCATGGGGGAGCTGGCCAACCAGGGACCTGGTATGGGCTCATGTGTTGGCTCCATCGGCGGCGGTGCAGGATATGGTGGTCGAGGAGCTGACTCCAGTGTGGTGACAAATATTGGTAACTACGCATCTGGTGGTCTTCCTTACGGAACACGATCTGGCACAGGTATGCTGGGCTCTGGTGGTGGCTGTGTAGATGGCGGAAATGGTGGTGGTATCGTTATGCTTGGTGCCTCTGGACTTGTGCTTAATGGCGAAATTCATTGCAATGGTGATGGTGGTGCTAATGGTGCAGGTGGAGGCTCGGGGGGATATTTAGGTCTTTCCGTAGCTTTATATTTGCGTGGCCACGGGCACATTAGTGCTGTTGGAGGTGGTTCAGAATGTACTGATACTATTGAAAATCTCGTTAGAGATTCGAAATGGTTGGAACCCGCGTTTCTAATTGAGAAGATCCAAAATGACGCTGCTGATGAGCAGGCAGAGGCTCAATCGCCGATGGGCTCGAAAGTTGTGCCTCGATTATGTGGTGGTGGCGGTGGTGGAGGCCGTTTACAGTTGACCGGTTGCGAGCTGAGCACTTTTGATCGTTGCACAAGAGGATTTGATGGTAATTACACTGTTGCAGGAGGTGCCACGTCGTACAAACTGGTCAGTGGAGGTGGTGACACGCCAGAACTACCAGCACCGACTCCTGCGTCAACCATAGACCAAAAGTCCGTTGTCCCAGCTGGCGCGAGCGGCTCCTTTTTCGGTTTTCCGTGCCCACCTGGATCTGGTGGTCTTTTTTGCCGATTGTGTCCTGTTGGGAAATACAAGTCCGAAAGCAACAGTGCCGAATGTGTGCGATGCACAAACGCTCCATCAAATGCTCATTACATTGGACTTGGTGCGATTAGTGCACGCTGTGATTGGACTTGCGACCCTGGGTACTCTGGTTACTATTGTGTTTCGCCAATTGAGCAACTGCTCGATGCTTGTGGCGGAGAATTCGGTTTTGCGCTTGTACTGATGAGCATCGTAGCTTTCTTCATTTTGCTGGGATACGCTTGTCGAAACCGCAAGGAACCATCATACACTCGTATGTACAACAGCCGAGGCGCGAAGGGTGAGCGACAACATTTGCTGTCTTCTGCTGTTGCTAATTCACAGCGGAGTTGGTTTGCCTCGGTGTTCCGTTGTTTTTACTGGCCCCGTGTTGGATATCCGAAACTCATGGAGCGCGATCTGCCCGAGCACATGGCGCGACTCTATTTAGCTGGGTACAATGATCCAGACTCCCCGCTAAAGCTGCGCTCAACAGTCCCGTCATCGTTGAAGAAGGTGCTGTATGACGTGGAGTTTAAAAATTTGGCGGATCGTATCAACCGTGTTCTTGCGTGGCAGCGTGGCCCGTGCTCTAGTTGGGGAAAGATTGTGTACTATATAGTGGCAGTGCTGTGCTACCCATTTGCGTCGGAGGTGAGGCTGTTCCGACGTCACATTCGTGTGAATGGGCTGAAGCGGATTGTGGCAAAGTACAACCATGCGTGCATGAAGGGTCCCCGAGCACGTGGTTTGCTCAACGCAGTAAAGCTTGGATATTGTGCTGATTACTCTCTTGTCTACCTCGAACTATTGTACAAGGAAAGCTCGCAGTCGGTTTGCGTCCCCACGACAAAAATTGGCAAGCCTTCATTACCGCTTGTTCTCCTGTTTGCTGGATGCGGAACATACTTTTCTCCCTTCTATTTGGATCCGAACGATTTATTAGTGCGTTCGATCCCGCAGTGCCCCGAGCTGACGGCATTTATCGACGAGCCATGGATTGAATTTGTTGCGGAGCTGAACGAGTTATTGCGTGTCGTACAGCGTGACGAAGCTGCGCTAGTGGAATCGCTCATTCCTGTAGCTGTTTATCTCGAGAAACATCGCGCACTATCATCGTTGGGCAGCAACTCGAGCAAGCTTGGCGGGTTGCGTTTCTACCTCGGGAGATTTTACGTTCAGGATGAGCTGGGCATGGGTGAAGAGTTTAAACTTGGCCTATTCCTTACAACCGCTAACGAATCCCTGGACAACGTCGGCAGCAACAACAATCTCCAGCAGCCTCACCAACAACCACCTCCATCCTCAAGTCGATACAACTACGGCAGTCACTACTCGAAAGACACCAACCATTACAACATCAATGATGTTTATGGATATGGTCGTGGTGATTCCCTGGATTATCCGGGGCCTCGCCGCAGTGATGGCAGTTTCGGCAACGATGCCATGCTCTACGACATGGGCGGATGGGGAACCGCATTGAATAACGCAGGGTCTTCTACACGTGGAAGAAGCCGCAGTTCGAACGGCCCTGGAAGTGGTCTCACGTCACAAAATTCTGCCAGCAGCATTCGAGAAGAGGCATTGCGCATTCGATCATCAAGCTCGCACGGAGATGGATTAGGGAGTAATGGCCATTCTGGGCGAGGTGGACCTTCAGACGACGTGTTGGTTCCTTTCGGCTCGGGAGCAACGACGAAGACGCGTCAAAACAGCACTGTTCATCACAGTTTTTACGAGGGCTGGCTTGGCCCAGTCGATGCATCGCTCCCTGTGCCCGGGGTGCTGATTTGCGCTGACGAGCTTCGTGAACGCCTCGCAGATCGGGCTCCCCGCCAAATGCTCAAGTCTTTCCTGCGTTTCCACTTGCTACCGCGCAATCTGCCTCGCAGTAGCTCACTTAATCTGTCATGGATGCTGAGTATATCGTTGCTGACGCTCCTCATGGTGGATCTGGCCATCACTTTCGCCATTTTGGTGAATCTAAAGTGCGTTACCAACGGTGAAGTCGACCACGACTGCAGTGCCTCCATCATGGTCCCCGTTCTGTTGGTTCCTCCTCTCGCTCTGGTAGTGTCGCCTATCATGGGAATTGTGTCACTAGCGCTGTCATCTTCGACTTTCACGCGTCGTTTTTCGGTATGGAATGCGCTCTCCATGATCAGTGTAGGAATTGCCATTTTGGCATGCATCGCACAGTCCAGTCGACTTGTGGCTCCGTGGTTTGCAGGCCCGCTGCCATTACTTCCAGTGATCGCCATGGGGGTCAAGGCTGGTCAAGCATATCTTGTGGAGCGCTACATCGCCTTTCAAGAGACCCAGCGTCGTCGTCGCGGCTGGCGCGGCATCATGAAGCGCCGGTTGTCAGACGCAAGCATCCCAACCGAATCCCCATAGTAAGTATATCCGCAATTTTTGCGTTTCTTGAGTGGTAGCGATCATCTAAGCATTGACTTTGACATTGATTTTTCAATGCAGCTCGTCCCCTGCTCCTGGCCGAGCAGAGTTTCGCCTGACTTCGACGCCACCAGCCAGAGATGACCAAAGATTCAACATGTATGGGGGCTACAACTAACTGACCGACTTGCTCGAGATATATCAAATGAATAAAACTGCAAATTTGAATCACAGAGCGCCTCCTGTCTCCCCCGATGCAAAGCTCTCCAAAATCCTCGAAAAGTTGTCTTTGCGAAGATGGTGTATCCGATAGGTTTATCGGAAATGGTTACGATGGGTATGAATGCGCGTGCAGTACAGTCCGGCACACTTGTTATCTAGATTGCTACGCAGTCCACCACGATTGACAATTTGGTTGTCCCGAGTAGCGACATGAGCCGGGCAGATCAACAGCCATCTTCGATCGATCACGTCGCAACGGGTCATTTTCAAATTTGATCCACGAGTCCGTGAAGGTAGATTTTCAAGCAGGTCGTTTTCAGCTGAAGCAAGATGCAGCCTCACTTCAACTTGGAGCCGAGCGGGGAAGTGCCGCTTGCAACACCTTCCTACTGTGCTGTTCCCAGTACTCCGTATCGTCGCTTCCTCGATCGCTGCGAGCGCTCACTGCACCGCACCAATCGAAGTCAGTATCAACGAGACCACGAACATCACACAAAGTGGTTTGTGATCAACCGCGTTCACGTCTGTGAGTGCATTTGCGAGTTTTTGGGGACTTTTGTCATGATTTGCTTCGGCATGGGAGTGAATAATCAAGTGAGCTTGTCGGACGAGACCAGCGGCACTTGGCTCAGTATCAACATGGCGTGGGGAATTGGTATTCTTATGGCTGTCTACTGCTCCGAAGGAGTCAGTGGTGCACACTTAAACCCTTCGGTCACTCTGGCTCATGCTGTTTATGGTCGTCTCCCGTGGTGGAAGGTACCTGGGTATTGCCTCTCTCAAGTTGTGGGCGCTTTCATTGGAGCTGCTGCGATTTACTTGTTGGACTACCAGAAGATTCAGAAGCTGGACCCGAACTTGGACACAACAAAGTCAAATTTCGCCACGTATCCGAGCGACGACATCAGCAATTACACAGCTTTTTATACCGAGGCACTTGCAACAGGAATGCTGTTATTGTGCATCTACGCTATCACCGACCAGAACAATCGATCGCCAGGTACTGTTGGTACGCCGTTTGCCTTCGCGTTGATGATCATGGGACTGGGAATGAGTTTTGGAATGAATACGGGCTATGCGATGAATCCTGCACGTGATTTTGGTCCCAGACTATTGACATACTGCGTTGGTTATGGCTCCAAGGTGTGGACTGTGGATCACTACTACTTCTGGATTCCGATCGTCGGTCCTCTGGTTGGTGGAGTTATTGGAGCTGGACTGTACACCCTGATGGTTCAGATGCAGCATCCACATGAACACGAAGTGTAAAAACAGTTAGAAAATGCCTGATCTCCAAAGACGAACTGGGGGATTATTCAATGCGAACGCTTTTTGAAGTGTGAAGACGATTCAATTGCTTGGGTAAATGGTAATGCTTCTTAGCTCGAATAGTTGAACTGAGCGAGAATCTTACGATTCGTGCTCATGCGGGTGTTGCAATTGAACCAGAAGAGTGTACAAACCAGCACCAATCACTCCACCCAACAGAGGAGCAACGATAGGGATCCAAAAGTAATGATGCGCCGTCGTCCACACCTTAGAGCCGTAACCCACGCAGTACGTCAGCAATCGAGGCCCAAAGTCGCGTGCTGGGTTCATGGCGTAACCAGTGTTCATGCCAAAGCTCATTCCGAGAGCCATGATCATCAGAGCAAATGCAAACGGCGTACCAACAGTTCCTGGCGATCGGTTGTTCTGGTCCGTAATGGCGTAAATGCAGAGCAACAGCATGCCAGTCGCCAATGCTTCCGTGTAGAACGCTGTGTAGTTGCTGATGTCGGCACTTGGGTACGTCGCAAAGTTGCTTTGCGTCGTGTCCAGATCCGGGTCGATTTTCTGAATCTTCTGGTAGTCCAACAAGTAAATCGCCGCAGCGCCGACGAAAGCGCCCACCACCTGCGATACAACGTAACCCGGCATCTTCCACCACGGCAATCGCCCGTAGACACAGTGTGCCAGCGTGACCGAAGGGTTTAAGTGTGCACCACTGACTCCTTCGGAGCAGTAGACGGCCATAAGAATACCAATTCCCCACGCCATGTTGATACTGAGCCAAGTGCCGTTGGTCTCGTCCGACAAACTCACTTGGTTATTTACACCCATACCGAAGCAGATCATGACAAACGTCCCCAAAAGCTCAGCCAAACACTCACGGACATGTGCACTCTGGGTCACAAACCATTTCTTGTGATGCTGTTCGTCGCGAAGGTACTGACTCCGGTTCGTGTGATGCAGGGAGCGCTCGCAACGGTCGATGAACTTGCGCGCAGTATGCGAGAAGCGACTGAACGCCGTGTGTGAAGGCGTTTGCTCCCCGATGGGATCCACGTCGAGCCGCATCTTGTCTTGGCTCTGGAGTTCTACAGACGACTGATGGATGAGGGTGCCAAAGCGAGAATAACAAAGCTGGGGACGAGAATGGAGCGTCGATTGTGCCATCGCTAGAGGATACAGCCCATCTCTGCGCCGTCCGTAGCGTCTCTCTTCGATGGACCGCTGGAATTCAGGCTGGCGTGGCTCATAATACACATCTTGCGAACGACGAGTTCGTGTGAAAGCAAGATCTAAAGCTTAGCTCAAGCTGCATGAAGCTTTCACGTCCTCATTTTCCTTTCCGTTCAATAATGCTGCTTGGTGTGGAAACGTCGTTGTACTATCTCTCCACTTCAGTTTCTCAAGCACTATCTATTGATCCGCAAGTACATGTACATGCAGCACAGGTATATCCTGCAGATTAACCCCAACACCACATTAATAACGCAATGGTACCTCGTAGAACTTCTCCAACGGAGTGGGCCTCATCTGCTACAGTGAAAATCTTAATGTGGTGCAGGTACAAAGTTCCTAGAGTCGTACTGCATTCACAAATACTGCTGTTTAAGCATACCAGGCTGTTGACAATAGAGGAATATCGTTAGTGTACAATGAAACGTTAGATATGTTCGCCGAGCAATGCTTGGCAAGCATCAGAAATTAATCTCATCAGAAAGTTGTTGCATGGTAGAGTGGGCAGCTTCACACTTGAAGTTTTGCTGGTACCGGTTTTTAAACCGAATTGTTTTATCTACCGATTGCTGTACCGGTTCTGACTGCGATGGCGTGACTACCGGTACATGACTTTCCAAGCAGCCCTCGCGCTAATCGACACTGCCTCTCGGGATTGAAGCGGTGCCATGCTCGACTCAACTCTCGTCGAAGCAACAATACCTGCCTCCTCGCATGCGGCATTAGAAAAACGAGTCCTCAGACACACATTGCGCGTCGTATTGCACTAAGCACCAAATGCAGTGATGTTGATGGCACAACACTAGCAATCCAGCGACATCTCATGGGCGAGATTCCTACCAATGTTTCGGATTCTCCGACGTCGCAAAAGTGCCGCCGGCAAAATCTACCAACACTTCATGTTCAATGGGGCCTCTCCGACGACGTCATTGCCGCCCAGTATGGAACGCAAGGCAGCACATGCCTGCTGTTGTGGCGACAACTTGTCCGACAATCGATCACTCGTTCGATGTGCAGCAAGTTGCCGTCTTCTTGCGCTTCATGCGTACCAGTCAGCTGCAGGTTGTACCAGCCGGCTTCTGGAACTACGGGTTAGGGCTGGTCAATGGCGTCAGGAAGATTTCACTTGGCTAAAGTATGCTGGGGTGACAAAAACGGCGCGTGACGGATATTCCACGTTGAAGAAGTGGTACAGGGCAGTTCCAGTTGCCAAGGGCAACTTCCAGGATGCGCGTCCCATTGATTCTGGACCACCTGCGATACCTGATGAGTGTAAGAGTTCCAGTACGAATTCACTCGATGTCACTATACCATTGTCTTCAAATAATAGCAACCCTTTTCCTCGCGTTAGTTTTTTCTTTCATTTCAGAATTCCTTCCGAACGTGGCGGTGGCGTAAGGTTAGATAAAATAATCCGTAAAGAAACGTTTTGGAGACGTCCATAGTGAACGCAAGAGGAAATCTTCAATATGGACGGCACACAACAACAGCGCGTTCTGGCCGACGGCTGGGGCCAACAGACCTCCGGCAGTGTCTTCTGTGCTGACTCGAGTCTTCGCTACATCTACGAGAGCAACGGGGCGCCCACTCCAGCTTCCCTACAGCAGCAACAGGCTCTGAACAATTACAATTCCAAGACCCAACCCCATGTCTACAGCAGTATGGGCAAGAGCAACCCGACGCCGAACGCCACGATGACGTTCGCTGGCAAACGACCAAGAGATTATTCAAGCGAAAACATGAGGGGAAATGGAGGTGTGGACCTTTTCGAAGCGGAGGTTGCGCGATCCTGTAATGCAATTCGGAAACAAGCGACTGCTATGCCCCCTTCATACCGCGAGTGCTCGGTGTGTTTAACTGCAAACGCCTATGCGCAGATCTCGTGCTGTGGCCACACGTTCCACCCGAACTGCTTCTTGAGGTGGTTCCGTCTCAACCGCTCGTGCCCATTGTGTCGAGGGGCTGTAGACAAGGTGCAATTGGCGCAAACTATTGTCGTGCAGGACGAACTGGAAGCGATTATGGCGGAGATCGATGATGAACCGCTGCAGTTAATACCGACCAGAGATCCCCAGCTACGGGACGTGGCAGCTCTTGACGATCCATTGTTGGCGAATTCGGACCAGTTGATGTCGTTCCTGGACTCCAATTTTGATACGGACATGGAGCTCGCAGCACTGGACGATCTGAGCAGTGACGGCGCCGCGACAGGGTTCGACCTCTCCATGAAGCAGGAAACGGACGGAGATGAGACAATGGGCATGGAGCTGGATGAACTAGTGGATAATGGAGACAAGCAGGAGATGATGCCGGCTAACTATGCAGTGCCAAGCAACTTTGCTCCAGTCGCTCCTCAACAATTCCCAGCTGCATCGGCTATGCCGAACTACTGGAACGTGCTGAACCAAGGAATGGCACCGTCCATCATGCCCCCAGCTCCGGCTGTGCCGCCCTCGAGAATGGTTCATATCGCGCCTAAGCCTGATGCTAGAGCTGCTCCACAGCACGTCCGATCACCAGCAGCTACGACGGTGAGGTCAACTGAACCGGCATTCAAGGTACCCGTGACACAGCCTCAACACGTGCACCATCAACATGTTATTCGTGCTACAGCTCCAGTTGCACCTCGTGTGGTGTCGTGTAGATGCACGGGAGGATGCAGAAATGGACGGTGTGCTTGTGTCAAGGAGGGCGGCATGTGTGGCTCTTCGTGCCGTTGCACATCCTGCAAGAACCCGTACCTGATGGTCAAGGCTGCAGGCGCTGATATTGATGCACTGCTCAAGGATGACTGTTTCATGCACAATGTGTCCAAGACTCGAGATATGGTGCAGAGGCTACAGGAACCTGTGGCTGTGCCGTGCTGTGAATCTACGATCAAGGTGGTCGACTGCGTGCAGGGCTACACGTGCGAACCGTGCAAACGCCGCTTCGACTTTTCGTGGTGTATGAACAAGTTGCTGGACCACGAACGAACGCCACGTAACCACTGTGCGATCTGCAAACGGTGCTGCGATCACCGCGACGTACACTGCAATGACTGCGGCCGCTGCTACTTTGCTGGTGTGGCTGCTGGTCTCCCGTGTCCATGCAAGGAGGCATCAAGTCACAAGAAGCGCCGTGAGGCAATAGTCAAGGACAAGACCGAGGAAGCAGAGGAAGAAGCTGAAGGCGAGTGTTGTATCATGTAGCTAAAAACCCATGTCTCTTTCTATCCCTCCACCGCCACCATGGAGATTTCTGAGATCATGAAAGTCTTGAAAAACGTGTCGTCACCTTGTAACAGTACAATTATTTGCCGGCTTGCCTCGTCGCAATTTTGCAGCGTTTGTGCTCGACAGGCCTTGAAGTTGCAGTGCCGCCTGCTTGGAGAAACCGTACTGATGGACTCTGCCAGTCCGTATCAAATTGATCAATTGCAGTCGGTTTAACAAGGAGAACACGCACCGAAAGTTCATCGGTGTGAACGATGCAGCAGATCCGGGCAACATTGGTGCAGAGCGCTGCTTCGAGTTGCAGTTTCTGACTCGTCACATGCCTGAACAATGCTTTAAGATCATGCTGCAGCGATTCAGGGTGAACCTTCGGCGAGTTGCAACTTGCAACTTGCAACAGCTCAGAGCAAGGCTGGCGCTGTGCCATAGACCATGGACCATGCACCGGTACCACGGGCCATGGTACAGGTACATGGCGTGTTCTGCGATACAAGTACACATACCGGTAGGTCCCAGATTTTGGAGGTCCTAAAACCTTCACGTGTACTGGTACTTTAATGTTGAAGCGCATTTTCCGAATTCTATTCCATTCAAGGATATTTGCCACTTACGGTTGCTAGTTTTGCGCCTTGATCACCTTCAGATCGTTCAAAAACGCAACAACTTCCTGCGAAAACGTAGGAAGATCCACCTGTCCGCTCCACTGTAGACATTCGCCTTCCATCTTCGAAGCTGCCTCAAGCTGCGGCTGCGTTAAGATCTCCTTAATGTATTCGTTGAGGAATACCTGGTAGAATGAGGCAAAGTCCACAGCGGCGACACGGTGCAGCAACTGAATAACTTCGTCTTGCAACAGATTCATCTCGCCACGAGTCAGGATGTTCATGAGTGTTGAGAGAAATCCCATACGTAGCTCGTTCTGGAATCCAGTGAAAGCGAAGAGGCCCTGCGCCTTGTCAACTCTGTCCAGCAATCCTAGCACCTGCTTGCAAATACGAGGAGCCAGGTTGGACCCTTCGCGGCTTAGCACACTCGCGAGACTCTGGAAAATGGACAAGAAGTACGTGTGTGCCTGGTCTGACGCATAACCACGCTCGCGAGCTCCATCGGGAGTAAACTGGCCTGAGTACACGATAAAGAAGCGGTAGTGTTTCTCTAGCAATTGCTCAACTAGAGCCACGAAATAGCCCAGGATGACCGAATCACTTTCAGGGTGGGAGAAAATGACCTAATTCACATGCACAGACAGAAACATTAGCAGGTGAAAGTACTTTCGTCCAACATGCAACCAGCTTCCTTTACCTCTTTCAGTGGACCAAAACATAGGTCTAGAATATTTTGCAAAAATGAGGAGAACACCGAGGTTGGTTCTTCAACGACAATCTTCAGTAGTTGCAAGAAGCCGCAGAGAACCATTAGTCCTGCATTTCCTTGGCTATACAGTCTGTTGGAGGCAATGGACATAAAAATATTAGTTGTAAAGAAAGAAAACAAATGTCCACGCAAATTACGTACATCCCAGACAGTTGTGCGTCATTGAAGATCTCCACGAACGTACGCATAATCTCCGACACCGTCTCCTTTTGCATCTCCTTGCGGATCGACTTGAGTAATTGGGCGTACAGGCGTACAATTTCATTGACAACCTTGAGCGCACTCTTGATTTGGGTTTTCGCCTGAGGAGTAGAAGAGGTTGACATCTTGCGAATAGTAGTAAAATACGTCGTCAACAGCACCATCAGCGACGGGAACGAGGACTGGAATACAGAGAAGAATGCATCCTTTGCAATCTTCGGCTTCGTTTCAACTGATCGAGCAAGACAGCGCACCAAGTAGCAGTCCCGCCGCAGTTGACCAACCATTGCTTGCTCAAGGACACGCTGATCGTTTTGATGTAATGTTACAGCGGATTGATCGATGGACTCGCGAATTGGAACCAGTAACGACCCATAAGCGTTCTCCCATGGACGAGATCCGTTTGGGGTACCGTTGTTGCCTCGTAGAGAGATTGCGGAGTTCAGAATGGAGTTCGACATGGAGGTATACAGATCACCTTGAATCGCGAGCGGCAAGTGCAGGCTAAACTGGTGAATATGGGCCTCGAGTTGGGTCATGGACGTAATTTGCAGCATATCTTCATACGATAACACAAAGCCCAGATTTGCGAGTAACTGCATCGAGTTCTGCATCACAGCTAGTGGAGACGGCACAATACTCGTGTCAAGCGTCTGAAGAAGCACCTGGAGCACACTCTCAGAAGCATTCAGTACATCCTGCCTTGCGCCACTCTTGATCACAAACGGGATACAACTCAGGCAGAACCTGATACTTGTAAGTGCTTCGCATTGCAGATCAGCAAAGGCGCCTCCCCGAGTGTGCAGTCTGTGCTGCACCATAAACTCAGACATCTTGATAAACAAATGCAGGATTTGCCAACCAGCCATTTGCTGGTTCAGGTCACTACTGATGCTGTAGTAGTTAGCGCACACATTCGAGAGAATCGCACAGTTGACCGTCAAGTCATGAATCACGCACCGCTGCTGCTCCCACTGCTCCGACTGCTGAGCGATCACTGGCATCTCATGAACATGGAACAACACCTTGTCAACAACATTCTGCACACGAGGCAGCATGATTTCAAGAAGTGGAGGAGCGCACGATGGTAATGCCGCAATACGGCGAATTAGTGCAATGCAGTCAACAACGAACTGCTTCCTTTCCGAAAGTTCCACCATCGTCGTACCACCAGAGGCATTTCCACTAGAAATATCCGTTCTAATTTGTGCCAGGTCTTGAAAGGAACCTTGACCGTACGCACCACCCGTACTCTCCAGATCAAAAGCAGCACTGTTGTCAGTATCCTCGTGGTCACGGTGATTTCCAGCATCATCTCCGTCGTCTAGCTCGTCTAGCTGGTTTCGGTTCGACTCGTACGTCACACGTTCCACAAGATGCAGCATTACAGCAACAAGACCCTTCTCGTAGGCTGTAAGGACTGCTCTCACCCTTTCGTTTGCAGCCCCTTCGTTTTGTTCAATCTCCTCAATGTAAGACACGAATACCTCCCACACTCTCAAACAGTTCAAAAACCCTTCAACATGGGGCTGCTTCGTCGTGAACGCATGAACAGACTGCAGAAACGTCGGCAAAATATCTCCATACTTGGGATTCTCCAGTCTTTTCAAATGCTGAGTTAAAAACAACTCAACAAACTCGCTTAGTTTGTCCAGGTACTGCTCCGAAGCCTTGCCGATCAATTGGTCCTCCACTGTTTTCTGCAGCAAAGGACACAGTCCAAACATCACCTGACCCACAACCTCATCTACTTTTGTGGGTTCGAATCTCTTATTCATTAACTCCGCAAGACATTGCAGAGCTATAGCACTCGACACGCACACGTGGGATGTGAACCCCCTCGCAAAAACACCCTCCCAGCTCCTTGCCAGCTCGAACATCAAGCTAATCCATGCTTCATTCACATGACTTGCCACTGGGGCCCACGTGATCAAGCTGTTCAACGTCGTAAGGGCCACATTAGCCACTCGATCTTGCTCCACAATAACCTTAGCGTCTCCCACCTGCAAATGATTGCTGCAGCCTTTCAACACATTGGCCAGAAGCGACAATACACTGGGCAAATGAGCTACAAGTTTGGTCTTTGCTTGTCTCTTGACTGTAGCCAGCACCATAGCATCATCTCGTCCAAATTCCTCCACCACAACACTGAGCAGTTCCAGACCGCTCTCCCTGGTTCTCTCGTCCACCACCAGAGCTTCCACTTGAGTCATAAAGTCTGGCCATCTGGCATCATCAGAGCGAGGAGAAGCTGCTTCTTCCCCTCTCCACTGGAGCTTGGCAATGTCAGCCAAAACTTTTCTAAGCTTCCGCCTGACAAAGGCGACTTGAGACCCTCCAGAGGCATTGGAAGAGGCCAGGAGATAGTCCCATACATACTGACGGATATGAAGCTGCTCCGAAGCTGGAAAATGGATCCATTTCTTCGCTACATACTCCTCCAAAGTCGTCGCAGCAAACCATAACGCGTATTCGTTCTGAGAGGTCCCTAGAAACTGGAATAACACGGGTAAGCACGCTGCGGGCGTCTCCTTGAAGCTCGTAAGCTGTTGCTCCAGCTGTTGCTTGTCCCCAGTCGGCGTGGAGGGGTCCAGCACGCGGCGTAGCGCGTCTTCCACCTGAGCAATTACGTCGGGGTCCGCACTCATCGGGATCTATCTCAAGAGTGATGGTCTGTTTCAGAAACAGATGGATTGTGTGCACCACACAAGTTGCCTTTTGACATGGGTTCAAAAATGATTCCGCGCTCGTATGCAGGAGATGAAGACAAGAAGTGGCTGTTGTTCGCTAGGGAGGAAGATCCTGGCGTGCTGGTGTTCACTGCATTAGTGACTATGAGGGATACGAGTGTTATGGCGGAAATTGCAGTCAATGAAGATACGTTGACAGAACATGTAGGTCAATTTCTCTGTCAATCGAAGTGCTCGTAATATTGATGCGTTGATATATCTATAAAGAGCGAAGAACTGGGGCTGGAGATGGAAGCATGTGAATTCCGAGCACTTCTACTGGTTTGTTCAATATTAAAATGCAGCTGGGAGAAATGCTGACCTTTTATGATAGAAAACACTGGAGCAACGGGAGTTTGTGGATTTAGAAGTGGAGACTGAAGATGGCTCAGTGAAGGAGGTATTCCTGACTTTGACGTACAAATTCAGCCCCACGATCTCCCGGAAGGGAGTTTTTCAGCTGCCTATTGTTGCTACGGATGTTCCGCCAAGTGTGGTGAGGATGCTGGAGTGTAGCCATGTTACGCCATCGCAGCCGATGTGGTCTGAGCAACAGAAAGCAAAAGAAGCAGAGAAGAAGTTGATCTCAACGACTACAAGGAGCAACAAGAGTACAGGAAATCTCAAGACGGGTGTAATTAACAGTCAAGACAGCAAAAATACAGCTATTGCATCGCAAAACTCAGACACGGACACAACCAATGCACCGATCAACCCGATGCGGCTCAAGAGGAGACACGTCCCTACTGGAACCATGTACGTGAAGTTCTGGTTTACTCATTCGATAGTTTTCTTGTTTCTTGATACTTATCATTGTTGTTCTACAGGCGACGAAAAGGCCCAAAAGGTGCTAAGTTGGTGAAGAAATAGCAGCTCCAAGGAATATTTGTTGCTTGTCTGTTTATCCTTTTTGCAACGGGAGCTCTGCTGTTGTCCATTTAATACGTTGGCCCATTTCCCAGGTGCCTCCACGTCGAGTGCCATTACGCGTGACAGTGCCTCCTCCATGGCGAACTCCAGTCTGCCATGTCCCTTCGTATACTTCCCCGGTAGCCAAGACGAGTTCCTTGCCGAGCCCATGCGCAAGACCGTCACGCCATGAACCTTCGTAGAAGCTGCCATCGCTCCGCGTATATTTACCTTCTCCATGCATCCGCCCATCCTTCCAAGAACCCACGTACACAGCAAGACCAGTCCCATGTGCTTTGGCAGCAGCACCAACGACCTTCTTGAATACAGCGGAGCCAGAACTAGCACTGCTGTTGGTAATGACAGGAGCAGCAAACTCCATACAACCATATCCATTTCGACGCCCATTCTGGAACTCACCTTCGTATTTGCTTTTGCTAGACCCACGAACAAGTAACCCTTTTCCATGGAACATGTCGTGCTCGTAGTCGCCTTCGTACCGGTCACCACTGGCAAACCACCTTTCTTTGCCAACACCATGCCGCTCTCCACGACGCCATTCGCCATCGTATACATGCGTGCCGTGCTGAGAGGTAAATATGCCGTGACCATGTCGAAATCCTTGGACGAACTCACCTTCATATTTATCTCCATTAACAAAAGTCAGCTCTCCCTTGCCGTGGCGGATCCCTTCGACCAGGTCTCCATTGTACTGTGCTCTCATGTTGCTATGAACGTTCAAGGGACACTAAATTATGCACGTTTCATATCGTAGAGGTGTCGATTGGGGTGGGGTATATGTGCATCAAGTACTACAACCGAGCCATTTTTCCTCGGCTAAATCACATTTCCGCCCAATTCCTCTCCTGATCTCTGTTCGACGCAATTCAATGTAATTCGCGTCCGGGAGACACGACAACACCTGAAAGCGCGTGTTGTAGCAAATGCCGGTGATATTTCCCGGGAGGAAACATTCTCGAAATGGTTTACCATCACACATGTCGACTGTCTCTTTGGTAGGGAAAATCAAGAAACCAGCTTTGTCGAATATCGAGTCTTGGCAAATACCCAATGAGAAATCTTCAAACACTTTCTTAGTAGCGGCACTTCCTCCAAATGGGGTAACTTGGAGACTTGGGTCCGATTCGCTTCTGAGGCATTTCGTTGTGGTGGTTTTCATGACTGGATTTGTCCTGCAAGACACGTGATCCAAGTTGCAAGGGCCCATGAAGCCATTACAGCAGAGTGTACTTGGTCGCAATATGGCAAACTCAACAAGTTTGCGCAGATGGGAAAGTTCAGGAATGCTTTCGAGCCTTGGCATGATAGACAGCAATAAGCGACTAAGGTCTGGGACGTGATCAAGTGCTGGGAGTTCATACAATTGAGTTAACCAAGCGAGAGATACGCTTTGCAAGTGAGGAATCCCTGAAAATGGTGGAATCTGTTCCAGATCGAGATGGACACCAAGATGAATCGTTGACAACTGAGGCAAGTTGCTGAACAGGTCTCCTGGCAACTCACGTAAATTCTGGTTGCCGTATTTTCCTTCGATGTGGCTGTGTTCCAGGACCAGCAACGGTTAGTACACTTGCTATTGTTCGGCTTTATGAAACCCTCACATTGTTTCGAGGTTTTGCATCTCTTTTATCCAGCCTGGAACTTCTTGAATGCTCGTATACATCAAGTGACTGAAGGTAGACCAAATTAGCGTCGCAATTGAAAAGAGACTAACGTTACCTAACCAACGTACATTGTTTTCAGGCCAGCACAGTTTCGAATAGCTTCCGGGAGCTCAAGAAGCTGACGGTTGATCACTTGAAGCGAAGTGAGCATTCCCGACGCTGATAGAGCTTTCACTTTTTCAAACGCATCGACGGGTTGAATCCATTCATCGTAATATTTCGGGGCAAGATCAATGTCAATGAGAATGAGGCACGGGCAGTTCTCATCGTTGGTTTCCCATTGGTGGGCGTACACTACGCACTCTGGGTGTGGAGAGCAAAGGTTCGCTGAGTCCGTGATCCCCTTATTGGTCGACATGAGAGCAATGAGGCTTATGGCAATGAAGACGGCTGTTACACCCTTCGGTACTGGGTTCTGAGTGTTGGGCGTTGGATTCACAGGTTTAATTTCTCGCGACAGAAACTCTCGATGCCTCGCCCACACTAAGGCAACCATGACACGTTCGAATCGGTAACAGAATGTAAGATTCATACTAATGCGCAGCACAAAATCCGTGGCGGAGCTAATGCGTAGCGAGTCAAAGCAAACGCGAAACAGTGCGATCTCGGACGGATCTGCGAAGGATCGAGCGAGATGTTCAAAACTTCCAGGTGGTAGTTTTTCCAGATAAGTCAGATAGACCTGTCGGTCGAAGTCGAAGTTGTAGTAGCAGTATACGAGTGTTCCGATGGGAAAAACAACGGCTGCACACAAATCAAAGCTACCCACGAAAACATCAGAATTAATCATGACCCCTGGATGTTGGAGAACCATTTTCACTTACATGGAGTCGATAAACACTTCCGTTAGTGCTGAAAACCGATGAGTGATGACATTTACCACACACGAAAGGGAGTTCAGCGCTAGAAAGGTGGCGAAGCTGTACGTGATGCCAATGGGACTTCCGTTTTGTAAAAGTTGGCGGAGTGCGGTTATCTCGATGACGAGATCGATCAGCTTTAAGAAGGCATTCTGCGTAGATAATTCCGTCAGAAACACTACTGTAGAATTGAGAAGAAGGATAAACGCACCCAAATTTTGCGGTTTTTCCCTTCAAAAGAGGTGAGTTCACTCCAGCGAGCACGGATTAAACTGCAACTCGGAACGACCGAGCATATCGGGTCGTACGATGTAGATAATGACTCTGGACGACTACGAAATGCCAAGGTGAATAATGTATTGCGCCAAAACAACATCCGAATCGTTACAGTGATGTAATAAACACCTACAAGAGCCAAACCGATCGCACCAGCCGCAGTCATTTTGGGGTTTGGATCGTTAATCAGCCAGAATTCACCATTGTCGTATTCCCCAGTATCCATGAGTAAATTGGCTGCTTTGTTAGGAGCTAGTTCCACGAAAATCAGCCATCCAGTCCAGAAAACACAAACCACCAAGATCAAGAACATCGGGATGCCGAGCAAGCCAAACGATTCGTTCAATGACAAAGAGTTGCTTCGCTTGATCAATAGATTTGTATTACTCGCAAATGCTTGTGTCGGTCCAGACGGGAGGATCTGAGTGATCTTCGCATTTGTCCCTTTAGAGAGAACCTCTCTCGCCATTAACGCTTCTACGTCAAGCAAGGAACTTGATAGTGGCCAAAAATACTTGGTCAGTGCTGAAGTGATCAAATTATATTAATCCCTTTACAGCCCAGCCATTTCTCCACAACTGGGTCACACGTGGGCCCAACTCCTTTCTCAATCTGAAATCGTCTCAACGCAATATAATTTTCATCTGGAACACACGATAACACTTGAAATCTCGTGTTAAAGCAGATCCCTGGCACTTGACCAGGAAATTCACATTGCTTGAACGGTTTGCCTTTGCACATTTCAATCGTCTCTTGAGTCGGAAACAGCAAAATCTTGAGTTTATCGAATAGATTTTCTTGACAAATGTACGGAGCGAATTTTTCAAACGCTTTCTGGGTCGCAAAGCTCCCCAGGAAGGGGGTGACAGAAGTATCCTCGTCCGTCAAGCATATTGCTGGAGAGGTGCCAAGCAGCAAATTGGCCTGGCAAGAGACATGGGCCAAGTTGCAGGGACCAACGTATCCGTTGCAACAGATATGACTCGGTCGGAAAACGACGAACTCAACGAGATTTTGCAGCGGTGATAGGTCCGGAATTCGCTCCAGCCTAGGTAACAGCGATAGAACGAGGCGACTGAGTTTTGGGACGTGTTCAAAACTCGGTAGTTCGCGCACTTGATTCGTCCAAGCGAGAGTGAGGCTTTGCAGGTTTGGAACCCCCGTAAGAGCCGGAATCGTCTGGAGGTTGACGTGAATACCCAGGTGGATCATTGATAGTCTTGGTAGATCGGCAAACATCTCGTCTGGTAGGCTGATAAGGTTTGGACTGCCGTATCGTCCTTCGATTTGACTAGAAATATATTTTCTGGTTAGCTCACTCGTTTTCAGATCGTTCAGGTTGAAGACGTACATTGTTTCAAGGTGACGCAGTTCCTTAGCCCAGTATGGAACGCTCTGTATATCTGTGTAAATGAGTTGTCTGAGCCCATAACAAGATGAATTGTCATCCAGCATGTTAGAATCCAAAACTTCGTGAACACGTACATCGTTTTGAGTCCGCGGCATGTACGAAGCTCTTCTGGCCAGTCTGCCAATTTGCGGTTAATCACTTGGAGAGACGTTAACGTTCCAGCACTAGCGAGGGTCTTGACTTTATCGTACGCATTCACGGCGTTTACCCACTGCTCGTAAGTTTTCGGAGCCAAATCGACGTCAATCAGAATAATACAAGGGCAATGCTTGTCACTTGTTGCCCATTGATGCGTGTAAACGACACACTCTGGATGCGCAGAACAAAGGGAGTCTGAGTCCTTGACGGCTTTATGCGTCGACAGCAAAATGAGCAGGATAATAGCGAGATAAACAACCACAAAGCCTCTTGGAACTGGGTTTTGAGCAACAGACACTCCAGTTTGTGGGATTACTCTCTTGATGCCACGGGATGCATACTCGCGGTATCTCGCCAGTATTAAAGCCTGCAGAACGCGCTGGAATCGAAAACACAATGCTAAATTCATGCTGATTCGAATCGTGAAGTCCGTTAACGAGTTTATCCGAAGAGAATCGAAGTTCACGCGGAATAGCGCGACCTCCGAAGGGTCTGCAAACGATCGAGCGATGTGTTCGAAGCTTCCAAGAGGAAGTTTCTCGAGGTATGTGAGGTAAGCTGCACGATCAAAGTCAAAGTTATAATAGCAGTAGACCAGCGTCAGTATCGGGAACAAAACTGCGGCTGCCAAGTCAAAAATCGAGTCGATGAAAATCTCCATCAACGCAGAAAATCGATCAGTTAGAACATTCACGATACAGGAGAGCGAATTTAACGCTAGAAACCCAGCGAAACCATACGTAAGACCAACAGGACTTCCACTTTGCAGCAGTTGACGAAGCATCATAGTCTCCATCGCTAAATCAACCAACTTTAGAAATGCATTCTGTACCAAACAGTACTAAGTTACAATACTAAAATATATATATACTTCGAAGTATTACGAGTACGTACCCAACGCTTGCGGTTTTTCCCTTGGTATGATGTGAGATCTGTCCATAGCTGCTGAATACGTTCGTAACTCGGTCCAACGATTCGAAATATCCTCGTCATGCCAGTTTTACTACGGCAGGGCTTCAATATCAAATTATTTCGCCACAATAACATCTTTAGGATCACGAAGAGGTAGCAAAAGGCCACAATCACCAGTCCAGCAGCCCCAACCAATGTTAAACTCGGATTTGCGTCAGCGATATACCAGAATCGACCGTTGTCGTAATCCCCAGTGTTCATCAGTGCGTTAGCAGCCTCATTGGGCGCCAAAGCTAGGGAAACGAGCCACGACGTCCACGTGAAACACACAATAAGGATGCCTAGCATTGGAATGCCAAGGACTCCAAAAGCTTCTCGAAACGATAAATCGTGACTTGCTTTGTGGTCGAAATTTGGACTGGTTGCAAGCTTGAGGTGCTGAAGCGTTGGTCCATGTGGAAGGATTTGATTCACTTTTACTTGTTCCTTGGAAAATTTTTCACTAGCGCGTCTTGCGGGGATGGAAAACGTGTCGCTAGATGAAATTGTCGTCATGAACTTTTGTGATCTGTTATCGAAGAACGTGGAGATGTTTTTGTTAGACATTTTTAGATTTTTGAGTTGTATTAATACGAAATCTACAGGCTGCAGCTACATGTACCAGAACCTCTTCTCTAGTTATGACCATGGATTTTAGGATCAAGTAACTTGATTCAAGTTAACTGGAACAACTTCAACATACTGCCATTCGTCTACAGATGAGTTTTTTCCTTCAGTGTACACAGATACGTCTGTTTCTTGGTTTAAAAATCACTAAACGAAAGTGTTCCTCATCCATTTGTTAATAAACTAATTCTTGTTCACCACCATTTCAATCCACTCGTATACCAAAGCCACTGACCAACTCAATGCCGAAGTTCAGTTCCTGTTAGGTGAAAATCGACGCCGATTTGCGTGAGAACTTTTCTGTGTCGTAATGATAGCATGAATATGTTTTGTTCGATTGTTTTAACACGCACTAATCATTTCGATCATAATGTTGTATCAGCCAATCAAATTCCTTTATTTAAGTGTGTCATTCCAATAAGACACAGAACAATTATGAGCTTTCTGGAGCGCGAGGAGGATATGGACGCCATGCTGGCGGAGGCGCTGGCCTTCATCGATGAGTGCGACGCTAACGGAAAGCCCATGAAAACTCGTACGTCTAGAAGTCCTAGGGTTTCCAGATCCGTTGTCGAGCGAAAGACGACGAACTCGAATAAAACCCAACGGCGGGTGGGTGAGTCTCAGTGCTATTCGACTCAACTGCAGCAACGCAAGAAGGCGGAACTTCGCGCATTGAGAGAGCAGACACTGGAGCTACAAGAACAAGTTAAAGTGTTGTTGCAGCGGCGGCAGCAGAGACAAAAATCCCGTGCGGGGAAGGAGAAAAACCCAATCACCCAGAACGAGGAAGATGACAGTCGCGAGTGGTTCCAGAAGGCAGTGAATGAATTCCAGCGAAGACAAAAAGCAGAGAGAACCAACAGGAAACTCAAAGAGATCTGGGCCAATCAAGGCAAAGTCAACGGAGCTTTCCGTCACCTTGTGCAGCGTCGGTCGCTGCTTTACGTAAGTGTATTTTCCAATTATTGTTCCAATTATTGCTAATGTTTTTTTTGGACATTGTATTTTCTCAGGGCAAAGATTTCGTGTTTGAGGACGAAGAGAACAAAACACTGGAGAGTTCAGTGGAGGATGAGACGATGACTATCATCTCGCAGTTGGAAAAGTGTGTGGAAACGCTCTATTTGAACTCAAACTCGGTGTTTCCACCTGACTTGCCAGAAACGATTTCGTGCAACACGAGAGTGAAACGTAGCAGTGATACGAACGGCAACTGCATTGAGATCATCACCACGACACCAGTGTCAAGTCCGTTGAATACTGCGGCGAATGTGGTGTGGAAGGATCTGAACGTAAAGAGTCAAGACCCTGAGAGAATCTATAGCTTTGTACGTTGAAGACCACGGTGCTTCTCATTGATGCCAAGTGCGGACTACTGACTTTTCGTGCTGTTGCTTCAGATTCGTGGACGCAAGCCGGACTCTTTGGAGAAGAACTTCTTGGTGGCGCTGCACAACCCATCGGGCGTTCTGAAAATCGACGGATTCCAATTCATGCGCAAGTTTGAGGAATCCGACCGTGTCGTGGTGATCAAGCACAACATCCTGACTCTCCCTCACATGGGACTGAAGTTCCGAGATTGCTGCTGGATCATTATATCCCGCTCCAAGTCCGACCCCACGCATGCGTCCGTTGCTCGCACGTATTACCAACTCTACGCCGAAGGCCCCGGAAGCGTATCTTCAAATGAAGATGTTGTGCACACACGGGACTATATTCTCAGCTCTCTCAGTGGAAAAGTGCGAAGAGATCACCAAATGCTGCAGAATCTGCTCATTGAAGAAGACCGCCGAGCTGCCAGCCGGATCGTCCCCATGACGGCATAACTGGCATTGCCTAACGGCATACATGCACACTACATGTACTATATGGCTACATGTTTGAGTACTGCATTTATGTGGTGTCCTACAACAGTTCTCCCAAAGAAGACAAGCATGACGGCCCAACACGAATGAGACGAAGCACTAGCACACTTTCTCCTTTGAAGACTTAAGTACAAGGGTAAGCAGATCCGCGTATTGGTGAAAACGGAGAAGTTGCTCTTACGGATACCGTGTTCATCTGTGCGTTTATACTAGCATTCTCAATGTCATATTCCTCACAGCCAGCTCATTTGACCACACTGTGGAGACGAGCTTAACAAGAATTGCGGTAAAATAACTTTTTAGCCTTCAGGTGCAACTACCTGTAATGTAGGTAGCCATTTCCCTTTTCGTCCTGTCTGAGCAACGTGACAGGCATCGAGATTTGCCAGATGGCGCCAGAATGACTGGCTAGCAACATTTTGCCTGATAAAAACCATGTCACATTGGATCCTGGCAAACTGCTTTAACACTGATCGACGCGAGTCAAATTTACCAGTTTGCAGTGCCAATTCCAAGCTCAGTACCTCGACAATAATGCTGAGCGAGCAGTTCCACATTGGTGTGATGTCCTCTCCAGTAGGACAACCTACCCTTGTCGCGTTGTTTCACACGAATCTCGGCCATCTGCGTCGCCGGGTAATGCCATTCTCGTGTTGCCCATGATTCAATGAGAAGATGGTGGAGAGGCGGAAGAAGCTGGATATGGGTTTGGTATAGGGCCAGCTGCTTGGCTTGCTTCATCTATCAAGCCGACGGCTGTCTTGTGCTTTAACGTAAAAGACTTCGGCTTCAACGTAGAGGGAGGAGTTAAAACTGCGAACACTGCCAATTTGCGCCAATAAGATCGAAACAAGCAACAAGTTGCCGACAACAAGGTGTTGTAGACGCGCTGCATGGCAAATCGGTAATCGGTCTGTTGCGATTGAAGTGTAAGTTACACGGCAACTTCAGTTGTGTGGTTTTCTGAGCCCCTGCCCTGGCCGATCTCTGGACATGTGCAGCAGCAGCCGATGTTGGATGAAATATGCTGTATGAAAGGTTTTGGCTGAGGGGGCCAAGTGGGTTGACGGTGAAGGAGCCAAAGTGAAACTGAATTTTGGCCAGAAGAACGGAGTCGGCGCTTAACGTACGCTACTTGCAACGCCCGCACCACCAAGGTACGCCTTAGGGCTGAAACGCTGGAACCTTTTTCTTCTTCTTTTCCTCACTGTGGTGCTTGAAAGCATGCAACTAACCATTGTGATTTCATGTTCTGTGCTGGTTGTGGCAACAGCTCCCCTGTCGCTTTAGACACAAAAGCGCAAGTGGCAAAAAAAAACTTTAAACGAAACGTACGTTGCCGCCGAGTTGCTAACGCTTATAGTCACTTTCAACTCATTTTAATTGCGTTGGTCTCTTTCTATCTCGTTAATGTTGCAGACAATGAGCAATTTGCCACCAACATTGCCCGTGGCAATTAAAAAGGAGAAGGAGGAGTCTTCTCTCTCTTCTTCTATGTCAATTCCTGGCAGTAACGGCAGTATTCCACGCAAAGATTCGATTGGATGGGGTGCCGATGACTTTTTAGGCATGATTTCACACACACCACCGGCCTTTTCGCCTGGTAGTTTGACCATGCCAATGACTAAACGAGGACGCAGCGGCAGTATATCTAGTCGTCTTTTGAGCGCCTCAGATCTGGAAGAGCGTGGATACATTGACAGATACCAGAAGGGTGTGCTAAAGGTTTGTGTGTTGTCTCTCTGATGTATATTTTCCAATTTATGACTAAGTCACCTTTTTGTCATTTTGCAGGATCTAATTATCAGTGGAGATGAGGCACTGCAAAAAGCTCTGGAAAAGTTTGACGCAGGTGACCCAACCACACTTGAAGCCATGTTGGACAGTGGAGCTCTCAATCGGAAGAGTTCGTCTATTGATCTCCTGGACGATCTCGACCTGGGATTTCTAAACGTTGGCTCACTTGGCGACACACCGAAAGACGAGGTACTGCAAATTGCATCATTTTGTATTATTTTTGTTGTTGTTGTTTTAACATTGAAGTGCTTTATTGTTTTTCAGTTCCAGTCAGGAGCAAGAAACCAATCTCTGGACGAGTGGGATGAGCTTGGATTTGATTCATCTTTTGCAGATGTATCTGCCCGTGATATTCTAGATGGAGAGTTTTATAGCTCGTCACTCGGTGCATCGTTGCCCAATTCGTTGCCGTCCATGGGTCTCGGGATCACTCCACCTGCCGGTTTCAGCTTTGCCGAGGACTTTTTGGAAAACCAAGTGAAGACGGAGCCAGGACTTAAAGCGGAAGGCAAATTGGATGCTGCTCACAAAACAAGCACGGGTACTGCTAGTTCAAGTGCTGCAGCTTCGTCTGCTGCCTCGAGTTTGTCAACTTCTCGTCCTATTGGTATTCCGGGATCTGCTGGCACTGGAGCTACCCGACCGTTTGGCGTGGTTGATAAGGGCAAGGATGGCCAAAAGCAGAACTTCGTGGGTGCCTACTCTCCTGATTCTAGACGGAAACGTATTGAAAAATTCCTTGACAAGAGACAAAAACGAGTATGGCGGAAAGAGGTCAAATACGATGTGCGCAAGAATTTTGCCGACTCACGACTGCGAGTCAAGGGCCGCTTTGTCAAGAAGGAAGACGAACAGTTGCTGCGTGAGTTGCTAAGCTTTACCTAAGCGAAATCCAACGCGGTGCTACCAGAATGAGTACTGAAGCTTCAACGCAGCAGACGGGCAAACAACGGGAACAGCACGAGATCCGTTTGGTTCGGTCAGCGTATTACTTGAAACTTGGCTATATTCGCTTGTTGAGAGGTGCTGTGGCTCTTGCAGTTGACTTGATGATGCAGTGGACTGCTGAGGGTGTGAGACGTTGAATTTGGATTGAGGAGGAAGGACAACCAAACGGATCAAATCTGTCGACTTGGCCCGCAGGAAGCAAAGAATCGGAAATCGGGGGTGTTGAGAGAGGAAATGCGAGCGAGGAAGGTCGGATATGGTGCGTGAGACGTAGTTTATTGGGGCGACGCGAGTCTACCTTTGAGTGCGAAGATAGATTAGGCTCGGTCGGTCTCGGTATAAGATAATTTGCAGCTTGATTTTCATCTTGAGCGTCAACTTTCCTTGCTAGTGTGACAGTTTCGTACCCTGAAACGTACCGACAACGTGTCTTCGCTAACGTGACTGCTTTGCTGTCGATTTTCCCGCTACAAGAACAAAAAGGTTGAAACAGCACCGAGCGAGGCCTTGAAATCCTTCAGCTGTTGAGTTAGTGGTCTTTTCATTCCCCACACCCAAGCCACTTCTCCTCCACTGGGTCACACTTTGGACCAACTCCCCTTTGAATTTGCAAACGCCGTAAAGCGATGTAGTTGGCATCAGGATAACAGGAAAGCGCCTGGAATCGTGCATTGTAGCAGATACCAGTTCTGTTGGCTGAATATTGGCATTGTCGAAAAAGTATCCCCCCACAAACGTCGATTGACTCTTTCGTGGGGAAAGTTGGGTAATCCAATCTGTCAAACGGGGATTCTCGACAAATTGTCGTCGAAAATTTGTCAAAAACTCTTTGTGTGGCAGTCCTCCCGTGAAATGGAGCAACGGCTTCACTTGGGTTTGTTTCATTCGTAAGACAAGTCGCAGCGGGCGAAAGTAAAAAGGGATTCGCGACGCAGGAAGAATGTTTGAGGTCGCACTGACCAATAAATCCGTTGCAGCACATATTGCTGGGTCGGTAGATAACGAATTCCACGAGATTGCGGAGCGGTGCCATGTCTGGTATCTCCTTCAACGTCGGTATCAGAGTCAAAACGAGGCGTCGTAAGTTCGAAACGTTTTCGAAAGTTGGTAGACTGCGTAGTTGAGGCATCCAAGCGATAATAAACGTCTGCAGCTGGGGAATGCCACTAAATGGGGGGAATTGTGTTACCCTTTCGTGAACTCCGAACTGAAGCATCGTCAACCTGGGTAAATTGCTGAATAAATCGTCGGGGAATTTGGAGAGATTAGAATCGCCGTATTTCCCTTCAATCTGACTAGGAGAGATAAATAGCGTTAGATCTAATCCTATCAGATGTACAGCTGTTTAATGAACTTACAGTATTTCCAAGCTCTTGAACTCTTTCGTCCATGCTGGGATGTGTTGGGTTCCTGTGTACGTTAGTTGGCTAATCCCTGGTTAGTTTTTCAGTTACCATCATCGATAAGGATATAATCTTACATGGACTTCAGATTCTGGCATTTGCGGAGTTCCTCTGGCCATTCAACCAATTGCCGGTTTGTAACTTGAAGTGATACTAGCATTCCTGAAGAAGCCAAAGCTTTCACGGTGTCGGTCGCGTCAATCGGGTACATCCATTCATCGTAATTCTTCGGCGCAGTGTTGATATCAATCAAAGCGAGGCAGGGACAGTGTTCATCACGGGATTTCCATCGGTAGACGAACACGACGCACTCTGGATGCACCGAACACAGCTGCGTGGAGTCTGAAATTGCTTTGTGCGAAAATACCATGATTGCCAAGCTGAAGAGCACGAACACTGCCGTGAGAGCTTTCGGTACGGGTTTTTGGTGACTTGAAGGTTTCTGTACACGCACCAGCTTTACAACACCGTTAGACTCGAATTCACGATGTCGAAGTAGCACGAGAACTTCGAGAACGCGCTCGACCCGATAGCAAAACGTCAAGTTCATCCCAATTCGTACCACACAATCTATCAATGAATCGATCCGAAGCGAGTCGAAACTCACGCGAAAAAGCGCGATTTCCGATGGATCAGCAAATACTCGGGCGAGATGCTCGAAACTGCCAGGGGGTAGTTTTTCGAGATAAGTCATGTACACGTCTCGATCGAAATCGAAGTTCTGGTAGCAGTACAGCAGCGTCGCGATAGGATAGAGGACAGCACAACTCCAATCGAAGCTAGGACAGAACAATTAAGCTCAAATATCGAATATGCAGCTTCGAGAAATCGTTTTCAACGTACATGGAGTCAATCAGAACCTCAGTCAACGCTGAGAAGCGATCCGTCAGGACATTTGCGACGCAAGAGAGTGAGTTTACAGCTTGAAAGGCGGCAAAACCGTACACTAGAGCGTCTGGACTCCCATTTTGCAGAAGTTCTCGAAGCATAACCGTCTCCAGACCCAAGTCAACTACCTTTAGGACTGCATTCTGCATCACTGATACACATTAGATTTTGATCGGCATTCTCAATGATTTTTTTTATCTGTCACGCACCCATCGCTTACGGTTTTCGCCTTCGAACGAGGTGATACCATTCCACCAAAGTCTCCACCACTTGTAACTTGGTCCAACCACTCTTAGCCATGGGGGCGACTTCAGCAACGTTCGTTCTTGAGCTTGAAAACTCGAAGAAATTAACTTTTCACGCCACAGTAACATCCGCAGTATCACAAAAGTGTAGTACAATGCTACAACGATCAACCCGACAGTCCCCACCCACGTCATCGTCGGATTTGGGTCGTCAATTAACCAGAACTGCCCTTTATCATACGCACCAGTATCCATCAGGAAATTCGCGGCCAGATTCGGTGCAAGTCCCACGAAGATTAACCAAACTGTCCACACGACGCAAATAACCAGAGCAAGCAGCATGGGAACGCCCGAAGATCCAAACGCCTGGGTAAATGAAAGTTTCTGAGTGGGTCTCGATCTCAATTGCCGCCTGCTTTCTTTCTCGAGGTGTTTTAAGGTGGGTCCAGCTGGAAGGATCTGGTTCTTCGTCTTTGGTCGGTCAGTACTGGGATCAATCTGAGTCCTGGTGAGCCAGGCTTTCATTGTGTGAAGACAAGCTGCCACGTACTCGTTCCTCACTATTCTTTCAGTCGTGAAATAGCTTGAAGCCGTCACAATGTATTTTCTGCTTCGGTAGTCCTGGTCAAAGTCAAAAATACTTAGCTTGCGGCTTAGTTGAGGACACTTTCTCTTGTAGGATCACATCCTCAACCATCGTACTTAGAGCGATAACGTCGTCCTCATAGGAATCAATCACGAGATTAGTTAGCAATCCAATCTCGTTTTGTGGTATTGGTGCTGAATAGTCCACACGTTTAGGGACGATATGCACACAATTGTGCATAACGCAACCTGAGAGATTGATTCCTGAATTGGGAGGGATACGCTTGAGAGCGCTCCAGCCAGTTTCGTCCGTGTACATTCCTGAAAACTCGTCTTCTCCACGGGACACAGAGCGCCACACAATAGCCAATCGATCACGTTCTGAGTAGCACCGCATAACCATAACTGCATCCAGCCACGTATCCACTCCTCGACGTTTGCATTGGCTTCGGTACTTGACTGCAATTGTATCCTCAGGTCGTTCGATCTCTCCCTGGTACGAATGGTAGCAGTTCTTACTGTACTGCCGCTTGACAGCATACCACATCGCCGACGACGTTTTCTCGAACGCAAACGGGATGAGATTGACGTCTTGGAGCTCAGCATACAGTTCATCCTGGTCCTCAGGTCCATTTCTCGTCTTTACGTAAGCTTTCCTGAGCGAATCGTCCACTGACATCTCCATACCATTCTGATGGAATACACCGTCCATCTGAGCGTACAGCCCGTCCAGTTCACTCAGGAACAGCTCGTACATACTGCTAGGGTCTTCACTGCCGAGGTACAGTCTCTTTTGGGGTATTTTGTCTTGAAAAACCGACACATTTGGCCGCTTATGCAGCACTTGTTCCAGGGTCTGAGCCAATTGAATCTGTCCTTCTAGGATACTTTTGAGTCTCTTGTTCTCTGCTTCAGCTTCTCCTTGTCTTTGGGCTTGACGTTGAGCGACTCGTTGCCAAACTCGACCACTAACCTCGGGACATCCTTGATAACTGTTTTTTGCACCAATCAAGGCGCTAGATGAGCGTTTTCGAACGTGTAACACCTTTAATTCATTCTCCATCTCCACGACCTTCGTTCTCAGGTATGCCAACTCATTTTGGAGTCGTTCTCGTGACGGATTCCGCATTTTTCCAGTACTAGGGTTGGTACATTTCTTCCTGTTCGATTTTCTCCGTTGTTTATGTTGCTTTGTAGCTGAAACTTGATAATTCTCAGGTTGACTCCCATTTGGTTGACTTGATGAAGTTTGAGAAGGTTCTGAAGCCTCTAAGGCCTTCAAAAGGTCTGCCGCTTCGTCTGGTGTCAATCCGACGGATTCATCAGTATTGGAAGGGCTGTAACTTTCGCTATAGACTGAAGTGGAGAATGTAGAAGAGCTCGATGTATCCGTGAATGCACTGGTGCAAAGCTCCTGGGTCGTGATCCCTGCGAACAGCGCTGTGTCGTCCAAAAGAGGCATGGACGTCGACGCCTTCAGCTGTTCGTAAGCGTCTTCGTTCATTTTCACAGAACAATGACAAATGGTACCAATATCAAGGTACAAATGCTGTTTTAACCAATCAAAGTGAAGTTGAAGTAGGACTGACTAGCAAAATGTAGCCATTTGATTTAACAGTGAGACGTCGACATTAGAATAGAACTACTGATAGTTTTTATAAGAACTATTCACATTCATAAAATCATGGCCAAGGAGACGACGATAATCCCTGATGGTGACATTGTCACCTCAACTGTATCACCAGGCCTACATCAATTTCTTCAGGGCGTTAAATCCAACAAAAGTCTTAACCAAATCGTCCCAACAGGCCCTACAGCTGAAGAATTAAAGCTCGAGAGTAGACGAATACTCGGCCGAGCACAAGACGCTCTGTCATTTGGTGAAGCATTTGGTATTGTCGGTGGGCCAATGTTGTTAATTCTAATTGTTTGCGTCGCCTGGACATCGTGGCTTGTTTTCTTGGCTCTCGTTCCGAACAAAGCAGCAAATATGCTCATGGACACGACTTCGTACGATAACGGACAGTTTTGGCTGTTTAATGATGCGAATCCGCAAATAATTCTCGCTGGAGCTGTTGGTTTAATGATCGTGGACATTTGCTATTTACTTGTGACATTGAGGATGCTCTTCTGGCGTGATAAATTGTTCGGATCCGCATATCAGAGCCAACCAGCAATTAATATTGATTCATCATATTCTTGGATGAGATCGGGTGGGCCTATCTTCAAGCGAGTATACCGTCTCTGGAATGAATTTACTGCATTCGAAGGTAAAAACCGCAAGAAATGGGTACGTTTGTAGTGATAGTTCGTTTCGTTATGGACGTCTCATGATTTCTTGAATATGACACAGAATGCTCTTCTAAAGCTTTTTGATTTGGCTATGGAAATGGCCATGTTGCGCCAGTTATTGCAGAGTGGAAGCCCCGCTAGTCTCACATATGGATTTGCTATTTTCCTGTCTGTCAATGCGTTGTCTTGCGTCCTGAACGTGTTGACAGGTCGCTTTTCAGCACTAACAGAAGTCGTCATCGACTCTATGTAAGTCTCTTACTAAACGGATTGAATTTGTAGATTATGCTGCAAAAATCTTCATAACTCACCATTTCCTGCTAGTTTTGATTTATCCGCAGCAGTTTTGTTCCCAATTGTGACACTTATTTACTGCTACTACAATTTCGACTTTGACCGGGACGTTTATCTCACGTATTTGGAGAAGCTTCCCCCTGGGAGTTTTGAGCATCTAGCTCGCTCATTTGCAGATCAGTCAAAAATTGCTTTATTTCGCGTAAATTTCGACTCTCTTCGGATCGACTCATTACAAGACTTCGCATTACGAATCAGCATGAATTTAACGTTCTGCTATCGCTTTGAGCGCGTCTTGCAGGCAATTGTATGGACACGTCATCGAGAATTGATTCGAAAGGGTCTTCGGCCTACTTACACCACAACAGGCTCACAAAATCCGGTACCTAAAGGGATCTCAGCAGTTTTTGTAGCAGTTTGCTTGGCTGTGATCGTATCGACACACAAAGCAATTGCAGATTCAAAACACCTATGCTCACCCCATCCAGAGTGTGTCGTATACAGCCACCGATGGAAAACCAGCGATGAACATTGTCCGTGTCTAATTTTTATCGATGTTGATACTGCTCCGAAGACTTATCAAGAGTGGGCAAATCCGATAGATGCATACGATAAAGTGAAGGATCTTGCTGGAGCTGGTCTGCTCACTTCCCTTCAAATTATTAATCGTCAGCTTCTCGTATGGCCAGAAGAACTACGCAAGTGCCACGGCCTGAAAGTCATGTACGTTGATTAATTTTTTCAGGAAAAATGTTTGTTTTTTAATTTGTTTTTCATTACCAGTCAAATGATGTACACAGCTACTGAGCGGATTCCATCGTGGACGAAAGAGCTTCAGAACCTTGAAACTATGTAAGTTTTCAATTTGCCAATACGCTGGTGCACCTCCTTCTAATTATTTCTGGTATTTTCAATACAGTCAAGTTGAAGGAAAATTCGGGAATTTAAATCTGAATGGTCTACCTGAAGATCTCTTTGGTAATTTACCACATCTGACGATGATACACCTCGGTCTTCACGAGCGTATCGACCACATTCCACCTCTTACGGGTATTCCAAATTTACAAAGTCTGTCATTGGCTTGGATTCCTCAACTCCAGACTTTACCAAGCTTTGAACACGTCCCCAACCTCGGACGACTCATTCTCTCACTTTTACCGGGCATGGAGAAGATTCCAGATATGTCGCCACTGCAAAACCTCATGGAATTTGTCGTCCTCCGACCCAACCACTTGTGCTGCAACGGGTTTATTGGTTCTTGTGACTTAAACCACATATCCTGCCAGAGTTATCCTTCTTCAGGAACTCCAGCAGCCATTTGCTTAAAGAACGATACCGATTCAAATGTTGCAGTTACTCCGTACCTAGGAAATGCAGGAACTCGAGCTGCTTTCGAGAAATTCGCCCCGTTAATATGCCAGCCATCACCTTTCGATGCCTCTGACTATTTGAGTTTTCCGACAAAGTCAACAATCGAAATGTGCGATGGGAAACCATATCGACAGTGCTTTCTGCCTGGACATCGCACTGGACTATGCTACAATACCCGTTTCCAAGTGTTATCATGTTTGGCTGACGATAATTACATTGCATTACGACGACTCCAAATCGAGAAGAAAGTTGGGCCGAAATGCGACCCAATTGAAGAAAAATGGCTCGGATGTAAGTAATATTTGGCTATAGACTGAATGAATGACACGTACAGCAAAATATGCTCTACACAATGACATGTGCTTAACACGATGACTCAGACGACACCTGAGTAATTCACTGACTCACCTCAAAAAATATTAAAAAAAATAAAAGTATTTAAGGGTTAGGTGAGCTACAGTCATTCTGACCAACCCACTAGGGATAGGTCCATTTATTAACGTCTAATTGGTCGTTAGTATCACGTTGTCTCCGTTCCCATCAGCACACTCTTCCTCGCTTCGTTGTGCGTGCTACAGGTCTCCGATAACGTTGCGACGTGGCTCATCGTCTTCTCCGTGCTCTTGCGCGTATAACGATACCCCTTTCACCTTTTAGAACCTCGTGGGGGTCGATATTTTGACCATGGACGGAGACTCACAGACGATAAATACGGACTTCCTGCAAGACCTCGATATGTGGCTTCTGCAGGGTGGTTCAGCGCCCCCTGCAATGACCAGGCATAGTTTAGACGTGAACGCAGCTAATGCAGCCATTCCCAGCCTCGACGCTGCTTTATTGACACCTACAGCTCCAATTCCAAGTTCGGATAAAACACAAGCAGATAACAGCTTTGTGGCAGCTTTAACTGATGATATGATGCCCTGGACGGCTTTATCAGCAGTTCCTCCATTAGAGAATGACTTGGTGACTCTCCCACTGGCTGTTCCGACGCCCCCACCGTCTCAAGAACCTGTAAAACCTACTCGGAAGAAGCCTGCGAGAACGAGGAAAGGACGTCCTCCTGCTTCAGCTAAAGCGACGGAGCTGTCGACATTGGAACCTCCACAGAAGAAAGGGAAACCCAACAAAAGTACAAGCCAAAGACAGAAGGAGGAGCTCGCGTACTTGAGAGAGAAGTCACAAGAGTTGGAAGTCCAATTGACTTCATTGAGACAGAAAAATCGAGAGGAATTGGAGAGGCAACAGCGAGAGGAGGAGCAGAAACAGTCAGAAAACGATGGAGAAATGTCGACAGCCATTGTGACAAGAAGTTTGGATGACTTTGGAGCCCCTTTGCTGCCTGAAGTATCTCTTTGGGAACGAATTGCCAAGCGTCAGCGAGAAGAGAAGGCCAAAGCGGAAGTGGAGAATGTGAAGCTTCGGGAGATGGTTCAAAGTCAGATGCGGCTGGTCAAGAGCTTCGAGAGGCTGCTACGTAAACGAAAGGTACGTTGATACTGAAGTGGGAGGTGACATTTGAGAAGATTAACAACTTCTTTTATGTATAGATTTGGGATCAGCTACAGGAGAAGAATGCAAGCGCTGGAGAAGAAAGTCGCAAGGAGGAAGAAGTTCTGGAAGAAATGGTACAGGATGTGGATTCTCGGTATCCACATGTGGATAAAGTGTTGAACGAGAACGGATTAGGCGAGGCAGATCCAGCGGTGAACGTTGGTGATGATGCCAATATGAAATATTCGCCAACGGAGGGCATGTATCTTGAGTACAAGGAGAAGAAGTACATGCCTTTCAACTATAAAACTCTGGATGATGTCGTCTGGCGATCGTTTGGAGAGGGGAAGCTGAAGCTTGAAGACAGCCAGTTGACTATTCTCAAGAGTACAGATGAAATGCTGTACTCGAGAACAGTTCTCCCGTTATCTAAAAAAGCTTCGAACGCAATTGAGATCAAGGAGGTGGTGAATTCCGTCGGGCTGTCCGTCATAAAGCGCTTTACTGAGGACAACCTGTTAAAGTACGTGTGGTTCTCCAAGACAAGTGTGAAGCGTCCGGGTGACAACGGGGATTCTCCAGTACTTCTCGTCCAGAAAGGATGCGCGGTGCTGGAGCCAGCAACACTCCCAGACGGATCTCCTGGATGCGCCATTCGTAGTTACACGAGCTCAGTGCCCACACTCGCAGGTCAACCTTCAGGAGATGATCAAGAAGCACAACACCGTGAAGTTGAAGTCTTAACGGAGATGGTCTTCGCAGCGTATCAGCAGAGCCGCCAGAGTATTAACCAGACCCTTGAAAACCTTGTGTTGGATGAAATGATGGCGAAGAACGCAGCGTCGACCCCTACTACATCAATTACAGACACCGACGTCAGCGTGTAGCCAGCCATCTTGATTGTGTGCCATATTCTGGATGCTATCGGTATCGTCAACAACGATCGAAGGAGACGAGGCGTCGTGGTCCCAGGCATTGTTGGTGTTGGAAAACTCTGGAAGCTACGCTTAAAAACAGCTACGAATGGAAACAAAACAATATTTAGAGAAGTCATGGTGAAAGTCTCTGCGATTCTTTTCCTGAACGTCCAAGGTTTGAATTTCGTGGTTGACGCGCCAGCTGGGGAACGTTTTCCATGCCGTGGGTCTGAGTCTAAAGAAACGTGCCGGTGTTGTGTTGTAGCTGCACTTGCTGCAACGAACCAAGGAGTTCTGTCACATAACTTCTGTGGCTCTGAGCTAGTGGCTCATAATCTTCCCGTGACGGGCTGGTCTCGATCTGTTCCCGATGGTCTTGCTACACTAGCAAGTTGCTGGCAAGCGAAACGAGCAAGCGCTGGAATGCTTATACCAGTTGACAATGCAACAACTTAGGGATGTTGAAACACACCGAAATTACCAATGGACGCAATCGACCAAGTGCAGTTTGGCATCATCGAGTGGAAAAGCCTCTGTGTGCTGTATGGACTCTCAACTCATTCGCAAAGCTCATGCTGGAGCTTGGAATTTTTAGTTGATGGATTTTATGGAGAAATACTGATTGAGTAGCGCGCATGGCCGACTTTTCTTCAATTTGTTACGCTCCAGCAGTGTTGGCAACTGAGACCACCGTACAGTCGGCTTTAACTTCTACCTGTTGCAGCCTTTTGATACCGAAAAGTGAAACTTTGGCATTGAGTCTCTCTACATGTACAGTGTATAGGTCACGATCATAAATGACGGTCAAGAGAATTGTGCAGAAACCTTCAACACTAGCAAACGGGAGATTGAAGATTCAAAAGTGACAATATCTACGTGGATACGCATTTATCGGAGCTCAGAGAGCCATGACATCATATATAATCTACTTCGCAGTACCTGGACAATTTTCTGTGAACATGTACAGTGTATACCGACGGGCTCAATGATAAAATAGTCTCTCGCCATCAACAACCTCTGGTCGACAAGCACGCAAGGAGCACGTTGTCGAGTCCGTTTGTACATTATCGTACCGGCAGGTACATGTACCATGTAGTTTCGCACTGTTAAGAGGTCATGTTAGAAACTAACTATACATCCCTGAAATCGCTGTGGGCTTGATATCCCTAATTTCCAAGAGCTATTTCCCATAGGTACCTATTACCTGGCAGGTTACTAGAGTCCTGGTATTCTTGAAGCAGTTGCCTGATCGCCTTTGGGTTTTGATGTTTGCCTGTTTCCATCGAAATCCAGTCCTGTAAGCAGTTCCAGAGTGATGGTGGAACGCTGTCACAAGTAATTGTTTGATTGGAGAACCTTGATAGTTGCTTTGACTTGATGAGTGCTATCATTGCTTTAGTTGATGTCTTGTGGCTTGCTCTCCAGGTGGTTGATACGATCTCATTGAAGAATTGCTTAACCTCCAAGTCCTCTCGGAGTGCTTTGAGCACATGTTGGACACCTTGCAGCCTTAGTTGTACTGTAGACATTAACTTCTCCTGCTTCAGCTGATCGAGTGCTCTCGTAATAAGTCTTTTCGCCATATTGACTTCTGTTATCTCCAGCTTTTCTTGTTGCAATCCAATCAAACAGTCTCCTTCTGGTTCTTCCCCGACAATAACCCAAGCTCCCCGTCTTCCTGCTGATTCAGGAATATTTATCGAGTGAACAAGTAGTGTCCGACTTATCAGAGCTATCGGTCGATCGGAAGGTACTATCGCTCTGAAGACGGCATAACATTCAGCAACCCGAAACCCCAACTCATAGGTGTTAGGTCTGGAGGTTAGTCCCTTGATCACCGCTTGTGTTTGAAAATCTGCGAGTTTCGTGAGTCTCCGCTTGGCTTCCTGGCCTGAAATATTTTCGTTTTCGAAAATTTCCCGGTTTCGAATAATCCACAGTGTACACTGCGTACACGTTGTCCAAATACTCCATATTACTTGCAATGCTTCATCATGCCCTGATTACCAATACGGAATAGTTCGTGATGCCTCATCTACGAATTTGGGGGAAACCGTTGGGGCTGTCCTAGAAGCCAGGTGTGGTATAAGCCTATCAAGCTCCTCTCGATGGGGATAATGACCAAGCCATTTAGGTAGCCATTCTTGCCAAACATCTTGGGCTCTTGAGCATTCCCAGACTATGTGTTCAATTGTCTCTTTGTTCTTGGTACACATCTGATATGTACACTGACGATTCTCCGGCCAACCTTCATGGTATAAATTCAATGTCCTGGTGCATATTCGGTATAATGTCCACCTTTGATAATCCGTTAACACGCCATCGATTTGCCAAATTTGTTCAGGATGCTGATTCTGTGCACCCCTCGCCCAGGCACTATGTTGTGCTCCTAAATCCATCTTTTCCAGAACCCTCTTGATTGACACTGTCAAGCGTTTGCGAATCCGTTTTGATCGACTTTTACGAATGATTTGTCGGAGTTTACTTGATCTGGTTTCGCGGGTTGCTGTCCATGGTGTCGGATGTAGCAGAGGCGTTGGTTCAAATGCTAAACCTGTCGTTCGTTGCTCAAATTTCAATTGTTGTGCGTCTTCATCAAATTGTGGATCAGGATCCCGATTTACCACAGACCAAGTCCAACTGCGTGCGTCCTGTTCTAACAAAAAAACAGGATAGTTTGGACGTGTGGAGAGTGTGGCGATTACCGTTCGGTCACTCTTGGCCTGCCATGTATATAGATGTTTCAATAATGGGAAATTGCGAGGTCGAATCGGTTCAATTATTGTTGTCCATACTTTGTCGGGAACACAGGCAAATATACTCGCACACCAACGCCGTAATTGGCCATAATGCCGGATAGTAAAGGGACGTGAGCTTAAAGGTGGTGTTAGCAAGTAAACCCCTGGAGATTCCATTCGAACTCTCAGTTTCATCAGTGTACTCGGCTCAAACAAGGGGAAATCCTTCTCCCGGAGTGGTTTACCATTATCATCAACAACGTACGCATTTTCAGCCCATTTACTCGTTCTCCAATAGTCTGTTGTCAGGGAATCCCGACTAAAGGTTGTTCTTCCCTTGAGTATGCATTTGATCGTGCCGGTGCCCACCCAGAAACAAACAATTGTCTCTCTCATGTCATGCACTTGGCGCTCCAATTTCTGGGACATTATCCCATTCTTATTTTCCTCAGTAAGATCTGTCCAAAGCTCCAGTCGTCCAATTCCTTGTACTGTTGAAATTGTGTTCCTTGTGCTTTGTCGTTGAGCGTTCTTAAGCTGTGCTTCCATGGTAGGAGTAAAAGCACAGCAATCACGAGAAGTGGCGACCGCTGGATGGGCTAAAAAATGCCATGCCGCCTGATAATGATCAGGTGTACACTGTATCCATTGCTCAGCCTGGTTGATTCGTGTTATCAATAGAGCCTGCTCTATACTTTGCAAACCGAGTCCACCTTGATCTTCTGGAGCAAATACCAATCCTGGAGTTATCCTATGTCGCGTAATAACTTCTCTTGTAGTCCCTTTCCAGATAAATCGCTTTTGGAGCTGTTCCAGTCGCCGCAACGTCGACTTCGATACAGGAATATGCATCCCAGTGAATAATATTGCGGGCAGCACTACCGCATTGAACAACATAACTCGCTGTTTAACGGAATTTGTAACACTTGTAGCCACTTGTAGTCGTTTTTTGATATTCTGAACTCGAACATCCCAATTGTGTTGCGTTGTATCATGCGTCCCCAATTGGTAACCTAAGATGCTTGTCACTCCCCCTTTAGCTAATACTGGGTATCCATGGCATCTTCTTTGATCCCATGCGGCGTTAAGGGGTATCACTATACTCTTTTGAGGTTGAACGTTTAATCCAGATAATTCGCCGAAGCGTTTAAGAAGATGGTTTAGCGGTTCAATCTGCCGCGATGCCGATAAAAATACAGTACAATCATCAACAAACCCATTGAAGACATGCTTACATCCTCCAGATCCAGGGATTTCCAGGCCTGTAATTTCCGGATGGTCAACGATAGCTCTCCCAAGAAAATCAATTGCCAAAATAAATAACAACGGCGCTAGTGGGCACCCTTGCCGGATCCCAGAGTTTACTACCCATTTCGTAGATTCCTCTCCATTCACCATGTAGCTGGCTCTGGTCCCGGAATGCAGATTGTGGAGAACATCAAGAAACGCTTGTGGAAATCCAAATTCCGCTAGTGAAGTTAACATGAAGCTCCGATCCAATGTGTCATACGCCTTTTTCTCATCTAAGCACACGATCACTGGAGAATCAGCCCACTCTAACTCTGGATTATCAATAAGTTTCTTGAGCATAGCTTGAACCATTGTAACACTCTTTGTCATTAGTCTACCCCTAACAAATCCTTGTTGGGCTGAACTAATTATCCTTGGTAGAAATCGATGTATCCGTTCAGCGTAAACTCTCCCAAGAATTTTATATGCAGTGTTGAGAAGTGAAATTGGCCGGTAATCCATCGCATTTGGAGAGTCACCTTTCTTCCTGAGTGGTACCACGACTGCATCAAGAAACGTACTCGGCACTTCCGCACCTTTTTGGATTGCTCGGTAAACCATCGTTAAACATTCTGCCATTTCCACTTTGAAGTCTTTGAAAAAATCGTGGGAAAGCCCAGTTGTACCGCCAGATTTGCCTCTAGGGAGTTGATTAATTGCGGATAGGACCTCATCTTCCAGAATAAGGTTGACAAGCGACACTTTTTCGTCAGGTGAAAGTCTCTGTGCTTCTGGGACTGTATGAAACTTACGGAGTTCTTCTTCCATCTCCGATGGGTCTACTCTTGCATGAGACCCTCCCACAATTCCATTCCATTCACTAGCCATTTTTTCTGCAATCGACATATCCTCTGGGTAAAAATGACCTGGGGATGGTACAATATTCGAGATTGTTTGATCGCGTTGCCAGTCCGCGTGCCTTTTGTAAAACCTCTTCAAGTTGATGAGGGTTGGTTGCAGCATCGTTCCAAAAGAATTTTGACTTTGACGAGTTCTGGCGTTGTTATAAGTCTGTCGATAGTCATCTCGATGTTTATGCTGACGATTCAAACTTGCCCTCAGGTTGTTGTAGTACACAGATGTTCTATCGGAATCCTGTCGCGCAACTTCCTTTAGCATCACCGAAATCTGCGTCACAAATGTATCCCACGCCTGGGCTGGGCAACTTTGTTGTTGGAAAACTGCCTTCAGCTTCTGTAGTCGTTTTCGAATTTGTTTGTTCACCCAATCTGGTGACGCTGTTTGGATAGGATAGTTCGACCTATTCGTTCTAGTTCGTCTTTGATTTTGTAATGTTAGCCATACTCGAACTTCTTGATGATCTGACTTCGAAACCGGGAGACGGGCTTCTACCCATTGCACTACTCCTGCTATGTTGTTGCTGAGATAAAACCGATCAATTCTACTCGCGCTGTGGTCTCTCCAAAAGCTAAAATGCGACAATGGATCTGGAACACTGTCTTCCTCGGCATGAGTAGTCAAATGAACGGCGTCTAGTAAATCTAAATGTTCTACGAGATTGTTCAGCTCATAACTTTCACATGACTTCCCGCTCCGCAATCCTTTCGTGATACGATCGAGAGAGGGCTGCAGAACCGCGTTAAAATCTCCACCTAGAAATAAATTTCTTGCGTTTTCGACCCATACTTCTAGATCTTCATAGAAGTATTTTCGCTTATCTGCAATAGCAGGAGCGTAAATGTTAATCAGCGTCCAATCATTAAACTGCAGGGCCAATCGTCTGCCTGTCCACTCTTCTTGCTTCCATAACTTGACCTTTTCTGCGTGTTGGGGTTGCATGAGTATGCCTACGCCTCCAGAAGATTCATCCATTACTGTCCAATAGCTAGTCGGGTGAGTTGGGGTTTTAATGCCCAAAACCAAATTCCACATAGCCATGACCTCTTCAATTTCTTTTTCTGTTCTTATATGTGTATCTTGCACGAAAATTACGTCTGCAGGAGCAGTATCGGCCCGTTGTTTCCATCCACGTAACCACCTCATTCGACGCTCTTTAGTAAATCCTTGTAAGTTTTGTGTAATCATCTGTAATTCAGTTCGATGCCGAGTTCTCCCAGCTATCCTCGATCCATAACCGTAAAACAACTCTTCCTCTCATGTACCATGTAGTTACATTAACGTGTTTTCTAAGGGGGTACTCTAGATGCCATTCTATGCACAGGTTGAGCGGACAATGTAACATAATCAATGCAGTTCGTCCACTTGCGTACGCCAAGAGAAAGAACGCGCGAGTTAACTCATTTTGTCCTGATCTATCGAAAGATTCTTTCGCAATGTCACTTTAAACAATGCTTCACCAGAGCAAGTGTAGTTATCTAAATCCAGTAGTTCGTAGAGTTCCGAAACATAAACCGCATCCCATACATTGTATGACCAAGTCACTTTAAACGAGGGACCACCAGAGTGATTGTAGTTATTAAAATACAGTAGTGCGTGAAGTTCTGAAACCTGATTTGAACCGGTTCCGTGTCACCGAACCGATGTTACACCAGCAATTGTGATCACGGTAGGTTTTATACACAATGCGGGACGGAGTTCCCAAGTTCCACACAAAAAAACGCTACACTGTATCTCCATCTCTTCTTTCTCCTCAATACCCTCCCCTCCCTCTCTTTAATATTTTTATATAAAAATAAAAAGTAAAGGAACTCGGAACCCGAGCACCAGCAGCAGATGCCAATGTAACCACAGCCCTTCTAGATATTAAAAGTTGGTTCCGAAAATTTTGGAACCCGAGTACCCAGAACTCGCCAATTAGTTGCAATTCAATATTGAATTGAAGCACCACAGCAGCTCTAGTAAGTACGACATCGTGCACGCAGCGAGGTGCACCGTCCTTGCTATGTCTAACCTTGATCTTCAACACTCCCCCGCAACTCATTGCCGTGCACACCGCTTTTCTGGACTAGCATAGTGAAGACTTTAGTGGGTAGACCTTTGGTGAGGTAATAGGCCAGTTGATTACGCGTCGGGATATATTGCAGAGCAACCGTTCCTTGAGTGACGTGATCGCGAATAAAATGGTGACGAACGTCGATATGCTTCGCTCTTGACTGGTATCCTCCATTAGTTGCGATGGCAATCGCACTCTGGTTGTCTTCGTGCACCACCGTGGGGGCTTGGACCGCAGCTCCCATCTCTTTGAGTAGGCTGCGTAACCACACGATTTCTTGTAAACACAGCGACAATGCCATGTACTCGGCTTCAGCTGAGCTGAGGGCGACAGTCCGCTGTAGCTTCGACTTATAGACAACGGGTGCACCGTGCATGACGACCATCACTCCTGACACCGATTTGCGCTCCTGTTTGTCGCTCGCCCAATCTGCATCGCTGAAAGCAACTGGTTCGCTGCCTCGGCGGTCAACTTGATAATGAAGCCCAACATCTGCTGTGGCTTTCAGGTATCGCAATACACGGATGGCTGCTTTCCAGTGCGATTCGTTCGGCGACTCCACAAATCTGCTCAACCTGCCAACTGCGAAGGCGATGTCGGGTCGGGTGGCCATTGCCACGTACAAAAGCGATCCGATCAGTGATCTGTAAGGCCGTCGCTCCATGTCGGCTTGCTCTTGGGGGTTAAGATCGCGTTTTAGCAGAGTTTCACCAGGAACATTCGGGTTGTAGGTGCCATGAGCAGCAGTCTGGTTGTATCGCTCTACCATTCGCTCGATCCTCGCCTTCTGCGAGAGCACCAATGTGCCATTCGAAGCTGAATACAGCACCTTCACTCCAAGCATGTACGTAACCGGCCCGATGTCCTTGATCTTGAAGTATGTAGCCAACTCACGCTTCACATCCGCGATAATCGTCCTGTTCTTAGCTCCGATAAGCATGTCATCAACGTATATGCCGATATATACGGGAGTAGCGTTGAGTTGTTTCACGAATACACAGGCGTCGGACTTGCATGGGCGAAAGCCCATTCTCTTGAGCACCTCAGTCAGCGTCTCGTACCACACGGCGGCTGACTGCTTCAGCCCATAAAGGCTTCGAAGCAGCACACACACAATACCAGCGGGAACCTCGACGCCTGGCGGGGGGCCGCATCAGCACACGCTCCTTCATAACACCTTGAGTAAATGCAGCATCAGCATCCACGAGCTCCACCTCGTGCTCCAGCTCCAGATTGCGGTCCAGAAACACGCGAATCGAATTCATGTTAATCACGGGTGCGTATGTCTCGTCATAGTCGACCCCAAACGTCTGGTGACATCCCAATGCGACCAAACGAGCTTTGTACCGAGTGATCTCACCATGCTCATTCCGTTTTAGCGCAAAGACCCACTTTGACCCGATCACTTTCGTGCCTATTGGTTGCTCCATGTACTCCCAAGTGTGATTCTTGGCAAGAGTAGCGAGCTCCTGAGCCATCGCTGCTTTCCAACGTTCTGCGTCGCTCGATTGCATAGCTTCACGGTAGGTCTTGGGTACGTCTACAGATACATTCGCCTGCTCTCCACTGTCGGTCCGTTGACGTTTGCTGTCACGATGACCTCGATCGTCGACAGCTTGGACTCGATCAGATGAATCGCTGTGTTGTTCAGTATCGTTGGTAGTCTCGATATCATGGTCATTGTCAGGGATAGGAGGCAGCGTAAGCACTTCCGTTGGTTGACGTCCGATTGACAGGGCTCGTTGAGGTGCCGAGGAGAACACGGTGTGATCACTGTCGACAATCCCAAATGGTTCATGGCGGAAATGCATGCCGCGCCATGATGAATGTCCACTTCGAGCTGGTACGACGGCGAGTTGCTCACGCGAATCCTCGAGCAAATCCTCACGATCAAATGCAGCAGTCAGTAGAGCGGGACCAGCAGCGGACTGGTGCAATGCTGTATCGTCCTCCCACATTTGCTCGGGGTCATTCGGACTCTCATGCATGTCCTCATCGGTATCCATCGGCTCAGGTCTTGGTGACGATGTCACTGGAGCAGGCGCTAATGCCATGCCCTCGTCATCCTCTACGCTTGTGTCCACAACTGTATGACTGCCATCGTCCGTAGCCACAACTTGAAGGTATCGGGCAGCGTCCGACTCATTCAAACGGACACTGCGGCTGACGACAAGCTTGCCGGTGTTGACGTTCCACACTCGATACGCCTTCGACGTGTCTGCATACCCCAAGAAGATGCACTCAAATGCCTTCGCATCTAGTTTCTTGCGCTTCGCCTTGTCAATGTGTGCGAAGCCTTTCGCTCCAAATACACGCAAGTTGCTGAGATCGGGTTTTCTTCCCCACACGATCTCAAACGGAGACTTCCGTGTGTCGAGATGGTTCGGAATCCTGTTGACGATGTAGACCGCAGTGTTGATAGCCTCTCCCCACCAGCGCTTCTCTACGTTCTTGTGGTAAATCATGGACCGGGCCATCTCCATGAGTGTCCGGTTCATGCGCTCTGAGATCCCATTCTGCTGGGGAGAGTATGGCGCCGTCGTCTGATGGATGGTCCCGTGCGCCTCGCAAAACTTAGCAAACTTAAGGTTCACGTACTCGCCGCCATTGTCAGTGTGAATACAGCGGATGCTGTGGCTGAACTGTTTCTCCGCGAATACCTTGTGCTGCATGAACTTTTCCAGGACTTCTGACTTATTCTTCAAGAAGTATACCATCGTGTAGCGCGAGAAATCATCGATGAAAGTGAGCACGTAACGGGCCCCGCCAACGGTCTTCACGTTCATGGGCCCCATCACATCACTGTGCACGAGTGCGAGCAGATGCTGTGACTTGACGGCAGTCTTCGCGGCTCGCGGGAACTTCGCGACGGACAGCTTTCCCTTCATACAGCCAGAGCATACTTCCTCGTCGCGATTGTCAGCAGCAACTGCCATGTTCACTGGCTCCCCCGCACTTGACTGGGCAATTTCTTTCATTCGGCGGGTTGGTGGATGGCCCAAGCGAACATGCCATAGTGCCGCGTCGTCGCTCTCGGTGCTCACGCTGGCCACTTCTCGCTCCGTTGGTGTTGTACTCGCCGACAACACAAATAGCTTGCCTTGCCGGCCAAAGTCAGCAATCAGCAGCCCGTCTGCAGCAACCAAGCTACAGGCATCACCTCGGAATCGCACCTCAATGCCTTTCGACCCCATCGCAGACACCGAGACTAAGCGTCGATCTAGCGATGGCACATAGAGCACGCCCACCATGATGACGTTAACGCCATTCGCCAGGGTGAGGCGCACATCACCGACGCCTCGCGCTTCCATCGTCTGCCCGTTTGCAATTCCAACTGTGATTGGTGTCGTCAGCTGCCGATACGCAGTAAAGTCAGACTTGCAAAACGTCATGTGGCTACTAGCCCCACTGTCCAGAAGCCATTCGTCCGTGTGCTCTGCCGTGGCTGAGAAAACAAATTCGCCAGCCCCCGATCCCGAACGCCCACTCGTCTCAGGGCATTCCGCTTGCTTATGCCCAGGTTGATTGCAGTTGAAACACTTGCCAAGGAAGCGCCCACGGCCGCGAGGTTCTGCGCCATCTCGGCGTGGAGTGCCTCGGAAAGTTCGACCGTGCTGTCTACCGTGATGATGACCTTGTTGCCGTCCGCGCTGGTTGTATCTAGCGGCATTCAGCGCCACCTCGGGCTCGACCTTTGCATGCATCCTCTCGTATTCTCGGCGCAGCATCTCCTTGGCCCCCAGCAGATCCACACCCGCGCTGTTCTCAATGATCTTGACCATTGATTCGTATTCAGACGAGAGACTTCCCAACACAATTACCATTTTCTCGTCTTCGGCGAGGTGATCGCCGACAGCAGTAATGCTCATACACAGGGTGTCGAACTGTAAAAGATGCTCGAGTAGGTCGCCACCCGACGTCATCCTAAACTCGTGCAGTTGTCGTCGTAGCTGAATCCGGTTGTGGAGGCTACGGTGCACAAAGAATGTCTCAAGAATTTCCCATGCGTTCCGCGCGGAAGTTGCATCTCGTACCATGGCTTGATACACCGGACTCAGCAGGCGGGTCAGGATCGCGAATACCTTCAGGTCCGCCGTCTTCCATGCCGCCGACTCACGATCAACTCCTGGCGTTACCTCATCGATCTTGAGCGTGACATACTGAAGTAAGTCCTTGCGCGCCAGAGCCATCCTGGCGTTGAATTCCCAATGGAAGTAATTTCCATCCTTGAGAATGTCGTCGGGGCAGGGGTTTGGGCTCATAACCACTTGGCACTTGGTGCAGACGTCGACAGGAAATGGAAGGGCACTTGAGTACTTAAATGTGTATTGGAAAGTGAGAGGTTAAATCGAGTGACAAGTTCTAGTTCTTCAGAGCTTACATCTAGCTTGTCCACATGCATGCTTCACCTGTGCCCTCTTTGGCGTACTTGCGCGCCTCTGCATCGCGCGTGGCTCCGCACCGCGCGTAGCTTCCTTGCTCACTACAGCATCTTCATGCTGCCTTCATCCACACCACCTTGAACGCTTTCGCTACTCCTTGCAGCACGTGCAGCGCGTGCTCGCGCACGCGGCGAGGTGCACCGTCCTTGCTATGTCTGACCTTGATCTTCAACAAAACACAAGCGGTGGCTGGAAGAACAGAGTACTTAGACCGTGTTATTTTTTTTGACCGAGACATAAAAAAAGAGATTTGTAGATATAGATAATAACACTGGTAGATAGTCATGGTACGCGCTGAGCGTCAAGTGCAAAAACGACACATGCAAATATGAAGGTAATTACATCGCTTCTACATTATGTCGAATATATTTCAAAAATGTTTGATAATATATAGCAGCGATGGAAATTGAATATGTTGATGATGAGACAATTGATGCGCCAACTCATATCGATGAAAACTACTACAAACCAACGGCAGCAGATCAATTAGCCCAGCCACAACTTGAAATCTTTCGTCCGACTCTCGAAACCTTGCCCAACATGAAGCAAAAAAAAACTCAGAGATCAAACTCTGAAGCTGATTAAGATGTATTGTAAGCGCAGTAAGAAGTAGCTGCTATATATTTTTTAACAAGAGCTACAGGCGCTTCACTTCACTTCTGAGCGTTTCCATTCTATCAAGTCTATCGTGCTGTCGTTCATAGCGGTAAGGGCACGCTCGCGATATACGCTCTCAATGTCACCAGGCAGAAACTCGCGATTGATGATATCGAGTTGATTTTGAGACTCTTGAATCCGTTCATGCTGAGATTCAATCATCTTGCCAATGTGCGTGAGCTCACTGACAAAGTCAAAGTCTTTAAATTCAGCAATCAAGCGGCCGTAAACTTCATATCTGTAGTTGTCGATATGATCATGCATGGCTGGCTACTATATTTATGAGTTGATACCTCGAAAGAGTTTGAAAAAGTTACCCAACCTTCCATGCTGCAAATAGTAAAGCCAGAGCTCCACAATGACCAAAACGAGGATCTTGGATGTCAACTTCCCGATAGGAATAGTCTTTTGGAATTACACGAGGGCGTGGAAGCCCCAACGGATCAAAGTAGCTCTTGTCCTTATTGGAGACCGCGATCCAATGCGTTCCACCAAGCTTTGGAGTACCCATGTTCAAAATGCAGTAGTTCTTACTTTTGTCCAGATTCTGCTTGAAATCGATTTGATCTACCTTCACGCCAAGTGAATTCGCGAGTTTCATCAGTTGATCACCCGTCGTTCTAGATAATTTATTAATTTTCTTCTCGCTCGTACTCGGTCTCGTAGATACCATGCAATTTTTAATTGCTATTATTTTTTTGCTGACGATATCTTGCCCAATATAAAGCAATCTCGTACTATACAATGTCCACCGCAAGTGCTATCTCTGCTTTCGAGCACTCCGTCGAACCAGCTCCAGCTGAAACGCTCTTCCGTGATAAGAAATGGACCTATATTCAGGATTCGACTAGTAACACTGGCCAACACGCTGGTCAAATTCAATTCAATTTATCCACGATCTCTTCGCAAGCTGCGTTTGTCAACTGGGAAGAAGCTGTGATTGAGCTTCCAATTAAGCTTCAGATTCTCAATGACGGCAACTCTGCTGTTACCTCGACCGCTGCTTGTTCCATTGATCAGCTTGTTCCTAAGGCGGGTGCCTGGCAATTCATTGATTCCGTTCAAGTTGTTGTAGATGGCGGCGTTACTGTTCAGACAAATCAAGTTGACGAAAATGTGAATGCTACGTTCAAGGCGCTAACCGAATGGGACTACAACTCCTACATTAAACGAGGACCAACGAGGAACTTCGTGCTAGATGAATATCGTCTACCAATTCCCGGAGTCGCCCAAAATTTCGACAACATGGCAACATCCAATTATACTAACGGCACTGATGGCGAATGGGGCCTTTCTAACACATGCTCGAATGTAGGTGCGTACGAACGATCGCTATTCACCGCGCTTGATCAAAGCAGCGGTAAAGTTGCATATGATATCATGGGATCTAATGCCAATATCCAAGCTGTGTCAAAGCCGCAAGTATACGTCGCGCCAGCTGGCGCCGTTGCTGCCGGTGCTGCCGGTGCTCCATTTACGTAGCTCATTATTTAGCCTGCATTAAGCTCTCTGACTTATCCGACTACTTCAAGAAATATCCAATGCAAAAGAACACGAAGGGGTTCATCTATATCAACTATAACAGCTCTGCTACGTCAATTACCACTGGTGCATCAGCAGGTACGGTTGCAGCAACGAATATTGCTAGCATCAACAGCAACATGAACTTCGGCAACACTTGCCCAATTCTCTGGAATGGTTCATCCGCAAATACAACCAACACCGGCGCAGCAACTGGTTTAGCTGTTCCAGGATCCACAAATGTATTAGTCACAGCCGATGTTAATGGTACTGCAACTTCGGGAAGTGGTATTGGTCTATCGCAGACGTTCTCTCGTCAGTTTGGTTATCAGTGAAGAAACCCGTTCATTTGTGACTGGATGCTATATTTGGCAAATCAAAAAAATACTAATTGATAGCGGGTCGGCATTTAGTTTTGAACCGCGCCTTGAGTTACAGTGCCCATGGCAGTGTCAACCGTCGCGACAACTTCGCGTAGAATATGATAATAAATCGTAAGCGCGTAGTTCGTGTTGTTCGTGCCCGAAACAATGATCGACTTACTTGCACCATCTTCGCTGGGTAGACGACGGCCAATGTCAACAGCAATGAATCGGTACAGTGATTCCCATAGACGCTGAGATAGTAAGTCAGCATTAGTGACATCATCGAGACCGCCATCAACACCAGATTTTGACATTTCTTGTACGAACAGATCATAACCAAAGTTGACTGGATTGTTCCAAATTGGAACGTTACCCACCGTCACCTGGATATTTTTTAGGGCTGCATAAGGACTTGTCGTGGCCGGAATCGTTGAGAAGCAACTACGGAACGGATTGATCACATCTGGTAAAGAGCTTGATCCAGGCGTTACGTTTGTGATAACAGGTTGCATAATCATTTTTTTCCGGATTGGCAATACCATTCGTCACCGTCCATGTAAATGACTGACCAGCTTGGACAGTAAACTTGTTGGTTACACGTTCAAAGTAACGGAACGTCTTCTTTTGGATGAGAGCGTTGTCAGTTGATGGATTTGGGCTATACGTCGGAACAAGTACATCTAGACGAGAGAACGTCTGCGATGGACCAATACCACTTCCCGAAGTTGCAGTACCATTAACATCGGCTGTGACTAATACATTTGTGGATCCTGGAACAGCTAAACCAGTTGCTGCGCCGGTGTTGGTTGTATTTGCGGATGAACCATTCCAGAGAATTGGGCAAGTGTTGCCGAAGTTCATGTTGCTGTTGATGCTAGCAATATTCGTTGCTGCAACCGTACCTGCTGATGCACCAGTGGTAATTGACGTAGCAGAGCTGTTATAGTTGATATAGATGAACCCCTTCGTGTTCTTTTGCATTGGACATTTCTTGAAGTAGTCGGATAAGTCAGAGAGCTTAATGCAGGCTAAATAATGAGCTACGTAAATGGAGCACCGGCAGCACCGGCAGCAACGGCGCCAGCTGGCGCGACGTATACTTGCGGCTTTGACACAGCTTGGATATTGGCATTAGATCCCATGATATCATATGCAACTTTACCGCTGCTTTGATCAAGCGCGGTGAATAGCGATCGTTCGTACGCACCTACATTCGAGCATGTGTTAGAAAGGCCCCATTCGCCAACAGTGCCGTTAGTATAATTGGATGTTGCCATGTTGTCGAAATTTTGGGCGACTCCGGGAATTGGTAGACGATATTCATCTAGCACGAAGTTCCTCGTTGGTCCTCGTTTAATGTAGGAGTTGTAGTCCCATTCGGTTAGCGCCTTGAACGTAGCATTCACATTTTCGTCAACTTGATTTGTCTGAACAGTAACGCCGCCATCTACAACAACTTGAACGGAATCAATGAATTGCCAGGCACCTGCCTTAGGAACAAGCTGATCAATGGAACAAGCAGCGGTCGAGGTAACAGCAGAGTTGCCGTCATTGAGAATCTGAAGCTTAATTGGAAGCTCAATCACAGCTTCTTCCCAGTTGACAAACGCAGCTTGCGAAGAGATCGTGGATAAATTGAATTGAATTTGACCAGCGTATTGGCCAGTGTTACTAGTCGAATCCTGAATATAGGTCCATTTCTTATCACGGAAGAGCGTTTCAGCTGGAGCTCTAGTAAGTACGACATCGTTTTGGAACCGGTTCGGAACTCGGTTTCGGAACCTCGGAACTCGACGCCATAACAAATGACCATCGAAAGGCTAATGTGATAGATTATATAACCCACGAATCCCCACTAGCCGTACCAAGTCCGTCTCCTTGCCCTTCGGCCAACCAAACGGTACGAGTAGTCCGTTTCCTGTCACAGTTGAGAAGTTGAACGTGCTCAGCTTGTCTTGCTCGACAACGAAGATAATCTCCATTGTCTTCACCTCGAAACTTTGGGGCGACTCCGACAGCATCTTCAGCCAACCGTAAAAGTGATCGATGCGGAAAGAATGCTTGTGGGCACTCGTCACTTGCACAAAGCGCACATGCTGAGTACGCTTGCACACCATGATAGCGTCATATCCGCCTTGGTTCCATTTTTCTGGCTTGATCCAAACGGGGTGTGCAGAATAAAGCGCAGGTATTCCATCCCCGACCACAATAACTGATTCACCCCACATGTCAACCGTGTTGCCTGCCGCATCGACCAGAGCGAGACCGCCGTTTCGAAGACTTGCGAAGAACACCATCTCCAACATCCATCCGTTCAATGCTGGGTTTGAACTGTCTCGATGCGTCGACATGAACTTCTTAATAGCCTCTGGACCGCATCTGACGGCAATCAGCGTCGCAGCATACTGACTGATCACAGGCGACACTGCACCCACGTCGTGAGGTCGCTTGAACATCCCAAACAGACGGTTGATGCTTGAAGATGAATGCTGGCCACTCGTGGCAACAGTCGCAGCAGCGTTTAAAGAATCCACGGCATCGCTCAACTTCGTCGCCACGGTCGCAGTGTGGAAGTGAAACATATAGCGACAGGAACCACCTGCGTAGTAGTACTTGGACTCTACCATTGCCTCGCGAGTCATCTCTTCATCCGGCAACACTGCAGGGGAATCCAGACGTTGTGTCACACTCTCGAACACATCGTCATCCTTGATCGCATTGAGGTACTCATCCAGTGTCCATGACCACACACGGAACTCCCTTGCACGAGTCAGAATATCCATGTCTTCTTGAAACTTCCCACGGGTGGCAACTGAACAAACAAAAGCAAGCCGCCGCCGCTGCTTCACTCCGTTGCTGTGAAGGAACCATCGGACGCACTTGCGTGTCAACTTAATAAACTCGTCTGCAGCAGTCCACCCATCAACAAGCACGAGATGGTGCTTCTTGTCATCATCAACCATCAACACGTCATCCACGTCCGAGATATCAAGAATTCGAGTCTTTCGTTCGTCGCCGATGAGGCGCACACATTGCCAACCCATAAACTTGCCCACGTGGATCCACGTCACCATCCATTCACTTCTGTTCAGAGTCGACGCGAATGCCATGGCTGTGGTTGACTTTCCCGTTCCAGGAGGGCCGAGAATCCAGCCCAAATGACCTTTGTTCAATACTTCATCGCGCAAGAACTCGAATTGGCGGTGGAATGAGGGCCTGCAGTAGAGCATCATGCGAACGGGTGGAAGGCCGGACTCGTCGACATCTTCTTTCTCCAGCAGGAAGTATTGTGAGTTCGGATCATAAGCGTGTGATCCCCACCGAGTCGACCGCCACTCCAGGCGCTGCTTCTTAGTGGGTACCGCACTTTGCTGAGCTTCTGGGAGTTCCACCAACACGTGGATGTTTTTTTCTCCAAGCGAGGGATTCGCACCAAACAACTCCTTCTTGTTAAGCTTCCACGACGAACGCATCCTCTCATACTCAGCGCTCTTGCCAGCTTGTAAGAAGTTCTTCACGCTGCGGTCGTCCGCCAGCCACGTGGTTTCCCCTTCCTTTCGCGCCAAGTACAGCGTCAACTTGGCTGGATCAACTTTGAAGCGCTCATTGACATCTTTCTTCTCGTTCACAATGGCCTCCTGCAGCGCGCTCACTTTCACATCGAGCGCGATCGTCACGGGAAACACAGTCCCTTCGCCGTATACAGCGCACTCCAGCTCGACTTCCGCCATCTTCTCCTTTCGGAAAGTTCGCAACTGAGAAGAAAGCAACAAACATTCACGCAACACACCGCCCATTTCTAGTCAATCAGATCACATCAATAGAATTATTCTGACAAATATATTCCTCAAAAAATATATAGAAACTAAATAATAGTGAGTTCATCTTGAGCGATAAAAAATAAATATATAGAACATAACAATGTGCAAGTACATCTTCCCAGAGAACCACCCAAAGGCGAACCAACAGTGCGGCTCAAAAGGCGATTGGTGCCGACATCACGCGAAGCATCAGCCAGTAGTTGCTGAGCCTGTAGTTGCTGAGCCTGCAGTTGCTGAACCAACGATGACTGACTCTATTGAAGAAGTTTATGGTGCGCATTGCGTTCAGCACATCAAGTCTGTTGATAAATACGATCAACCCAGCTTGGGAGATTCACGGGAATTGTCGCCAAGTGATTGGATTAAGTCCAAGATGCACGTAGTTGGTGATACCATCGACTACAAGCACAGTGATGATGTCACACCTGACTTTGGAAGAGACGGATACACGTATCTCTTGCAATATCAATTCGAAGAGAACGATGGTTCGCAGTTTCTTGACAACATCTTCTTCAAGTCCAGTGAAGACCGTGAATCATTCGAGCAAGCAAACATTGAATGCGGTGTGGAATACTTCCTTGCAACTAAATCCTACGATGAGCGATTGTATCAATTATGTATGATGAATTGAAATGATTGGTACTGCAGCAACCAAAACTTGTGGAATCTCGCCGGATTCTTTGCTCGTCAACCTCATTCTGATTGGTATTTGATGCGCAAGACCAATCTCTGTGTGCTCAAACAAAAAGTAGAGCGTTTCAACAAGGAGTTTGCTACCAAGGAATTTGATGGCTGGTTTGATTCGAAGTATATTTCATCACTGAACGAAGGCAAACTGAAAGGGATTGCTGCTGGTTGTGATTCTGTAGCATACAAGCAATGGAAGAATGAATATGAAGTGAAGGAGCCAAGGAAAACATTCACTTCGAAGTCTTTTGAGCGATCTACACTTGATCAAGACTTCGAATTGACATTCAAATCAGAGCGGAAGTTGGCAACACTAACTCAGCTGGTAGAATTAACGGTCGAACAATTGATGACATGCGTCTAGCTATGGTTGATACATCATTTGAGATCGATGAGCTTGAGTATTGGGCGGACAAGTATCTGGTGATCGAGAACAAGCCGAATCGCGATTTTGATCTAAATTTCAGTACTTTCGAGAAGATGTTGAAAACTACAAACTTCGAGTCTCTTCATTTGCTGAAACGGTTTGTGCTCTACTTTATCCACGAGTTCTACGTCTTCGAGGGATCAGATATCACCTATTATTACAAGCGTAAGCCAACGGAGGACGATAATTCGGTGATCAAGGCATATGATTCAAAGAACTTCTTCAAGGTGCAAATTCAGTTCATTGAGAACAAGAAGCCACGTTCCACCAAGCTGTCTGACCTCCTCAATACGATCCCATTTCACAAGTTTGCAAATACTGTCTGCAAATGGGAACATGATCCAAATGATTTGGAGACATTCAGCTTAGCAAATCCACTGCTAGCAAAGGGTCTTCATGAAGAATTTACCGAATCTGACTTGCACCCAGTGTTAGTCGACTACCTGAAGCGTATCATTTGCTTCAATGATTCTGAGAGGTATCAATGGTTGATGGAATATATTGGTAGCATCTGCCATTATCCCGACAACAAAACGAAGGTCATGCTCGTGTTATATTCGATGGAGAAGCAGATTGGCAAGTCGAACTTCTTCAAGCTCCTTACGAGTCTTCTGGGAACGGCAAATACTCACATGACTCAGCATCTCACCAATGTCTTTGGAGAGCGTGGATCACCGCAAGTTCGCCATAAGAAATTGTGCTGGTTTGAGGAAATTGCTGGCGACAAGCGCTCATTTCGTAATTGTCTTGAGCGAATGAAGTCTGCTATCACCGATTCCGTGCAATCTAGTCGAAACCTCTACCATGAAGAAGAAGTACATGGCAACATTACTGAATTTATTGGTGCTTCTAACAACTGGATCGGCATCGTTGAAGACAAGATGACAATTTTCGATGTAAATCCAGCGGAACAGCACAACAAGGTCTATTATGGCGAGTTGATTGATGATGTGATCAAGAATGAAAATGAGATGAACAAATTCTACACATATTTGAAGAGGTTTGCCAATCCCAAGCCAAAATCTTTCCTCAGAACGCCTATCTATGATTCAATGACAACCGCTAGCAATGAAGGCATCGTCAATTATGTCAATGAACTCAAGGAATCGGGACTAAATGGAATCGTACACACTGAATCGCAAGGCCAATATCGCGTGGAGAGAGATATTATGTATCTGCACTATCAAAGGTGGCGTGAGACAGCTGGTGAAATCCCTGATAAGCGATCGAAATTTTGTGAAAAGATATCGAAGTTGGACAAGCGTATCACATTCAAGCGATAGAAAGAAAGTGGAGCCACTCCTTATGGATTCTTCTTCCCTATTGACTTTAACCAAGTCTAAAGCTTCCCGAAGCAGCAATACGGCGATTGCGACGAGGTTGAGCCGTGCCAACGCCAAGTTATTTGCTTCACTCCTTTACGAATTTCATGACTGAATCCACTGGTCTCGGGCCCAGTAATATCAGCGATAGTATCCATTACAGAGCCAGCAATTGGCTTCCAGTTATTCTTCAAAAATCCCCAAACTGATTGTCCAGCTTCTTTAACGCCATCCCATAAATCGCCCCAAAAGCCACTTCCATCAACTCCAGATTGATGAGTACGCAAAACTTCACCGTGTGTCATATGTAAAGTCGTTCCTTTACCAGATTCATACGCTTTGACAAGCTTCTTATAGGTCTCGGGTCCAAAATAGTGGACTTGACCAGCATTGAGCTGAGCATGGGTCAATCGAACCGGCTTCCCATGCAAAACCTTTAAGGCTTGTGCGTGGCTAAGGTTAACACGAAACTCTTTATACATCTTTATATATAAGCACGAAATAAAAAAAATGTCAAAGCTTAAATCCAAAACCCAAAATCTAGATGAACTAAAACAAATAATTATTCGCAATCTCGAAATGAGCAATGACAGGCTATCCAAAGCCACAATGGACCTGTATTTGAGGCAACTACTTCGATTGTTCAAATCGGGGAAGGAGACTATGCAATGGGATCCTAAGGAATTCATTGCTCGTATTCAATATCCCAACTAGTATGACGATGCAAATTTTCAAAAAGTGTATGGCGTTCAGAACTCTGATATGATTGCTCAATTGATGCGTCTCTACAAAAGCAAGGAGAGTCTGATCCTCTCTCTAAACGCACTCTGTAAGATGGTCAAGAATCGCTTCCGCGATGCATTTGGATACTATAACACAGTAAGAAAAGTACTTAGCAAGCAGAATAAGTCGGAGAAATTGGACAATGAACTGCCACCCGAAGAGGAGAAGAAATATATTAGCTACGAGGAACTGATGTCTGTTCCTCAGAAGGTGAAGAAGATGCTCATGGATACTAATGGCAAGTTGTTTCTATCGAACAACGAGCTGAGCAAGCTGAAGAAAGCGAAACAACTCGCTTATCTCCGCCTTATCTTCGACTATATCACTCTATATCTTAACGTACATTATCCTCTGCGTCTCGTATGGCCAACAGTGCATTTGCAAAAGGTTGATGGCGGTAACTACCTCCAAGGAACCAAGCTTTATTTGAATGATTTTAATAACGTTCGCCTCATGGGATCGCAAGTTACTGACCTAGACGGATCCACGATCAGCCTCATTGCTGGATTTCTTCATTTCCTTTCAGGCTCTCTTGGGCAAACACCAACAAAACTGCTTTGGCGCGTTTACAACAATAGTTCAGGTAAATACGATAGTAATAATGGATTCAGTTCAACTCTCTCAAAGCTCTTCGTAAAATACAATCGGAAGCCGATGAGCATGAACATGATCCGTCACATTGTTGAATCACATCTGATCCAATCACCAATGTATGCGAAGTTGACAAACAGAGAGAAACATGACCTTCACGCTAAGCTACTTCATAGCACGTTTGCTGCCAATACAAGCTACAACAAGATTGCAAACCGATCCACTACGCCAGAGGTTAGCGAGGAAGCTGCCGACTTCTCATATGAGCCAGCGCCTCAACCTCCATCACCTTCTAAGCCGCAGACACGCTCTAAAGCACTTAGGGAACGCATATTCCATGGAGATTTCACTCCAACAGGCAGTGATAAATCACTTGAAATTGAAATATTCGAGAAGTAATATGAATGCACCCAATATAAAAAGCAAATCACATCCAAATGACGTCCAAACGGGGTCCACATGTTATGAATTTCAATGGATTGCACGCGCGTCTACGAAGCGGAAAATCACATGTAAACCTGAAGACTATGCACGTCTCTCATGCGTTCGTTGATTTAATGGCACCTGATTGAAGATGAGAAGAGCTTCGACAAGCATCTCTTCAGCCTTCTCGACGAGCCTGCGCAAGACTTCATGAGATATTGCTTGAGCAAATGTCATTTCAAGTCACGAGAATTTGATTCAGCGTACAATGAGCAACTGGATGGAGTTGTAAAACGCCTAAAGATGCTACAAGGAGCTACGGCTATTGGAGATGATAATCCTGGCATAAAAAAGGAAATGGAGCAGCTGCTTGACAAACTGTATGAGAAAGGCGTGTTCTCAACCAACTACTACACTCAGTTCAAGCGGATGATGAAGCTCTCTTAGAGTCACGCTTGAAGGTGAGTAGCTTACTCGTATCAATGTATTTGGGCTTCTTTGCCTTTTTTTGCTCCTTGGCGAGTTGGCTAACACTGACCTTCTCCAGTTGCTTCGTTAGAGTCTCAATGTTTGTGGAGCCATGGTCTGTCTTGGAGGGTCCAAGCGGCTTGGCAGTTCCGGAGGTGACTCCATCACCGTCAATATCCATTGGCTGTGGCATCATCTGCCTGCGAATTCTTTTACGTCGATGCATTTTCTTCACTTGTGTATATATAAGCAAATCAAAATGTCATTTCCAGTTTTGTTGAATGTCAACACTCAAGTTGCCCAGCATCAATTCCGATATCGATTCAGTCAACCGATTGATTTCAGTCAGTTTGAATGCGTACTTGGCTCGATCTCAATTTACTACAGCTGGAAGGCAATCACTGCTCAACGGCCAAACAACTCATTCAAAATCATTTGGCCAACAGCAGCAACAACAACTACGTATTCAATCACCTTGCCAGATGGTACATACTCAGCAAGTGATATCAACAACTACCTGCAGTATTGGAGCATTCAAAACAACTTGTATCCTACCAACAACACGACCGGTGAATACTACTGCTTCATCTCGTGTGCGAAGAATCCATCCGCGTATGCGATTCATTTCACGATACAGCCTGTGAAGAATGTCACTGGATCACAGCAGCAAGCGGCTTCCCAACAATGCCAGCCACTACATACACTCCTCAACTTCAGATTGATAACTCTGGATTTGGAGCTATCGTTGGGCTATCCAATGGTGTATATCCTGCTGCTCAAATTACGAGCGTCTACGCCATCAATAGCAACGTCACCCCAATGGTAGACCCAGTCGCTGCCGTAATTGTAGGGCTGTCTAATCTTTATAACCCAATTGCAAGCAACAATCAAGTTCTCCACACCTTCACAAGCGCTGGAGTAGGAATCGGCGGACTTATTACCACGTCACATGGCCAAGGTATTGCATATTGTCCGATGCAAGGAACGAATAACGAGATCACGTTGAGCTTCTTCGACCAAGACATGCGTCCGTTGCAGATTATCGATCCTAACGTGTGTATTCGTTTGCTGATGAGACAAAAAAAAGTATGACTCGACGATATGATTACATTTGCGCAGATATACTCGATGACATTCTTGAAGATTTTCCTCTCGATGATGTCCATCATCAAAGTCGACATCTTTTCGCTTGTGATCCGCTTATAGAGATCAATGAATTCTTCGACTGGCATATCACTTGGAAAGTCGCGGCAAATAATGGCAAGATCTCGTTGGGTCAAGTTGCGACCAAGAACGACATATTGACTGTTGATGCGAATCGTCTTTGGGATACCAAAGTAGCTCTGAGGGACAGTATCGAACACATTCAATGTTGGTGGAAGCTTATACTCTCAAACAACATCGACTGCATCAACGTTCAGTCAACTGGGCCCAGTAACAGTTTCCGTTAGTGCCATGTTCTCGGGACCAATCCAGTGTTCCAGTATTTATTGTACTTCGGATAGACGAGCTAAAGAAAACATCAAGCAACTTCACGAATCCTACTGTGAAAACTTCTTCAAGGCAGATGTATTCACGTATAACTACATTGGATCGGAAGAAACCATTCCAAAGATTGGCTTCATTGCTCAAGACTTGAATCGCCTTGGCTACATGAATCTGTTGACTCTTACTTTAAATGAAAACATGAAGAAAGAAAATGACGATGACATCGAAGGAGCTCAAATGAACATTGACTACAATAAGATCACAGCCATCAACTTCATGATGATCAAGAAATTGAAGAAGCGTATTGAAGAACTAGAAGCAAAAATGGGCCAACTAATATAGACTATGGGAGCCAAAAAATCAAAGCCAATATCCGAAGGTACAGCCATAATCAACTCAACTGTGATATCCTCTGATTCAGTAATGATAATCGATGGAAGGATTCTGCTGCCAGTACAAGATGAAAACGATTCCAGCGTGATTGAGATAGATTTGAAACAAAAAAAAGATCGAGGTGCTTCGAGAGTGAAAGGATGCTTGACAAATAAACTTCTCTCAACCAGCAAAGAAAAAACACCAAGTGCATTCGTATTCAAAGACGATCCGCAACTTCGAGAGGATAGTTTCTCGATGTAGAGAGTCGTGGAAGACTCTGAGGTTGGAGAAGGCGTGTAGTAGGACAAGCCTATTGAGGGACGAGTCGTTGGCGGTTAATGGCGTGCGACGTGATGTGGATGCTGGATGTGCGAGCCAAGGGTTCGATGAGGAAGATCGCCATGCGAACGACGTTGAAGTGCAAGGAATCCACGAAGTGAAGCGATCTTGGAACAACTGCGACTCAGTAGAGCAGCTGGCTCATGGGTCTGCAGGACGCTGGAGCAGCGATGGAAGAGCAAAGCGGACGGCTGCGACGGCTGGACGGAGACTTTCACTTCCAAACTTGCCAAGTGGGGCACAAGCAACGAACAACTTCGACGGACGGAGCGCAAGTGAGACTCTGGACGGCGACTGAGAGACCACAGCTGAAACTTTGGGCGGTGCTAGACGGGTGAGTGACTGACGACGGGCCACCGGGAACGGGTCATTAGTCAAGTATCCTCGACGTTTAGGACGGGATCCAAGGGCAGTTGTTGGTGTTGGCAATTGGTTGAACGGACGATTGGTTGAGACGAAAGGTAGAGAACGAAGTGGGTTCTTTAGCTTTGCATTGATTGAGTTGAATACAAATAGGGACGGAGACGTTCCGGCGCAGGTGAGCTGGGCCCGACGAGTGTTGTTAACGTTGAAGTTGTGCACAATATACAAGAACCCGGCGAGACCACACAGCGCAGTACTGGACGCCACTTGATCTGCAAGACAGTGGAGCAGATTAAGACCTTGGGATCGTCACAATTCGATGATTTGGTGCTCGAACCAAAGAAGACCCAAGCTCAAATCGGTCAATACTTCATCAGAGGCCGAAAAAAAGGATGGAGTGTGATCTACATCAGTCAGAGCTACTTTGGTATCCCAAAGACGATTCGCATCAACAGTCAATATGTCGTTCTTGGTCGCAACTTGACCCAACGAGATCTTGCCATTATTTGCCGCGACTTTCCAAGTGATATGCCAGTCGAAGAATTCATTGATCTCTATAAGCGGATCACAAGCGAAAAGATGTCGACTATGATGATGGACATCATCGAGAGGAAAATCTTCAAGAATGTCATCGAGTATATCTGCGAAATGTAATCACATCGTCGAGTCATACTTTTTTTTTGTCTCATCAGCAAACGAATACACACGTTAGGATCGATAATCTGCAACGGACGCATGTCTTGGTCGAAGAAGCTCAACGTGATCTCGTTATTCGTTCCTTGCATCGGACAATATGCAATACCTTGGCCTTGTGACGTGGTAATAAGTCCGCCGATTCCTACTCCAGCGCTTGTGAAGGTGTGGAGAACTTGATTGTTGCTTGCAATTGGGTTATAAAGATTAGACAGCCCTACAATTACGGCAGCGACTGGATCTACCATTGGGGTGACGTTGCTATTGATGGCGTAGACGCTCGTAATTTGAGCAGCAGGATATACACGATTGGATAGCCCAACGATAGCTCCAAATCTAGAGTTATCAATCTGAAGTTGAGGAGTGTATGTAGTGGCTGGCATTGTTGGGAAGCCGCTTGCTGCTGTGTATCCAGTGACATTCTTCACAGGCTGTATCGTGAAATGAATCGCATACGCGGATGGATTCTTCGCACACGAGATGAAGCAGTAGTATTCACCGGTCGTGTTGTTGGTAGGATACAAGTTGTTTTGAATGCTCCAATACTGCAGGTAGTTGTTGATATCACTTGCTGAGTATGTACCATCTGGCAAGGTGATTGAATACGTAGTTGTTGTTGCTGCTGTTGGCCAAATGATTTTGAATGAGTTGTTTGGCCGTTGAGCAGTGATTGCCTTCCAGCTGTAGTAAATTGAGATCGAGCCAAGTACGCATTCAAACTGACTGAAATCAATCGGTTGACTGAATCGATATCGGAATTGATGCTGGGCAACTTGAGTGTTGACATTCAACAAAACTGGAAATGACATTTTGATTTGCTTATATATACACAAGTGAAGAAAATGCATCGACGTAAAAGAATTCGCAGGCAGATGATGCCACAGCCAATGGATATTGACGGTGATGGAGTCACCTCCGGAACTGCCAAGCCGCTTGGACCCTCCAAGACAGACCATGGCTCCACAAACATTGAGACTCTAACGAAGCAACTGGAGAAGGTCAGTGTTAGCCAACTCGCCAAGGAGCAAAAAAAGGCAAAGAAGCCCAAATACATTGATACGAGTAAGCTACTCACCTTCAAGCGTGACTCTAAGAGAGCTTCATCATCCGCTTGAACTGAGTGTAGTAGTTGGTTGAGAACACGCCTTTCTCATACAGTTTGTCAAGCAGCTGCTCCATTTCCTTTTTTATGCCAGGATTATCATCTCCAATAGCCGTAGCTCCTTGTAGCATCTTTAGGCGTTTTACAACTCCATCCAGTTGCTCATTGTACGCTGAATCAAATTCTCGTGACTTGAAATGACATTTGCTCAAGCAATATCTCATGAAGTCTTGCGCAGGCTCGTCGAGAAGGCTGAAGAGATGCTTGTCGAAGCTCTTCTCATCTTCAATCAGGTGCCATTAAATCAACGAACGCATGAGAGACGTGCATAGTCTTCAGGTTTACATGTGATTTTCCGCTTCGTAGACGCGCGTGCAATCCATTGAAATTCATAACATGTGGACCCCGTTTGGACGTCATTTGGATGTGATTTGCTTTTTATATTGGGTGCATTCATATTACTTCTCGAATATTTCAATTTCAAGTGATTTATCACTGCCTGTTGGAGTGAAATCTCCATGGAATATGCGTTCCCTAAGTGCTTTAGAGCGTGTCTGCGGCTTAGAAGGTGATGGAGGTTGAGGCGCTGGCTCATATGAGAAGTCGGCAGCTTCCTCGCTAACCTCTGGCGTAGTGGATCGGTTTGCAATCTTGTTGTAGCTTGTATTGGCAGCAAACGTGCTATGAAGTAGCTTAGCGTGAAGGTCATGTTTCTCTCTGTTTGTCAACTTCGCATACATTGGTGATTGGATCAGATGTGATTCAACAATGTGACGGATCATGTTCATGCTCATCGGCTTCCGATTGTATTTTACGAAGAGCTTTGAGAGAGTTGAACTGAATCCATTATTACTATCGTATTTACCTGAACTATTGTTGTAAACGCGCCAAAGCAGTTTTGTTGGTGTTTGCCCAAGAGAGCCTGAAAGGAAATGAAGAAATCCAGCAATGAGGCTGATCGTGGATCCGTCTAGGTCAGTAACTTGCGATCCCATGAGGCGAACGTTATTAAAATCATTCAAATAAAGCTTGGTTCCTTGGAGGTAGTTACCGCCATCAACCTTTTGCAAATGCACTGTTGGCCATACGAGACGCAGAGGATAATGTACGTTAAGATATAGAGTGATATAGTCGAAGATAAGGCGGAGATAAGCGAGTTGTTTCGCTTTCTTCAGCTTGCTCAGCTCGTTGTTCGATAGAAACAACTTGCCATTAGTATCCATGAGCATCTTCTTCACCTTCTGAGGAACAGACATCAGTTCCTCGTAGCTAATATATTTCTTCTCCTCTTCGGGTGGCAGTTCATTGTCCAATTTCTCCGACTTATTCTGCTTGCTAAGTACTTTTCTTACTGTGTTATAGTATCCAAATGCATCGCGGGAGCGATTCTTGACCATCTTACAGAGTGCGTTTAGAGAGAGGATCAGACTCTCCTTGCTTTTGTAGAGACGCACCAATTGAGCAATCATATCAGAGTTCTGAACGCCATACACTTTTTGAAAATTTGCATCGTCATACTAGTTGGGATATTGAATACGAGCAATGAATTCCTTAGGACCCCATTGCATAGTCTCCTTCCCCGATTTGAACAATCGAAGTAGTTGCCTCAAATACAGGTCCATTGTGGCTTTGGATAGCCTGTCATTGCTCATTTCGAGATTGCGAATAATTATTTGTTTTAGTTCATCTAGATTTTGGGTTTTGGATTTAAGCTTTGACATTTTTTTTATTTCGTGCTTATATATAAAGATGTATAAAGAGTTTTGTGTTAACCTTAGCCACGCACAAGCCTTAAAGGTTTTGCATGGGAAGCCGGTTCGATTGACCCATGCTCAGCTCAATGCTGGTCATGCCCACTATTTTGGACCCGAGACCTATAAGAAGCTTGTCAAAGCGTATGAATCTGGTAAAGGAACGACTTTACATATGACACACGGTGAAGTTTTGCGTACTCATCAATCTGGAGTTGATGGAAGTGGCTTTTGGGGCGATTTATGGGATGGCGTTAAAGAAGCTGGACAATCAGTTTGGGGATTTTTGAAGAATAACTGGAAGCCAATTGCTGGCTCTGTAATGGATACTATCGCTGATATTACTGGGCCCGAGACCAGTGGATTCAGTCATGAAATTCGTAAAGGAGTGAAGCAAATAACTTGGCGTTGGCACGGCTCAACCTCGTCGCAATCGCCGTATTGCTGCTTCGGGAAGCTTTAGACTTGGTTAAAGTCAATAGGGAAGAAGAATCCATAAGGAGTGGCTCCACTTTCTTTCTATCGCTTGAATGTGATACGCTTGTCCAACTTCGATATCTTTTCACAAAATTTCGATCGCTTATCAGGGATTTCACCAGCTGTCTCACGCCACCTTTGATAGTGCAGATACATAATATCTCTCTCCACGCGATATTGGCCTTGCGATTCAGTGTGTACGATTCCATTTAGTCCCGATTCCTTGAGTTCATTGACATAATTGACGATGCCTTCATTGCTAGCGGTTGTCATTGAATCATAGATAGGCGTTCTGAGGAAAGATTTTGGCTTGGGATTGGCAAACCTCTTCAAAAATGTGTAGAATTTTTTCATCTCATTTTCATTCTTGATCACATCATCAATCAACTCGCCATAATAGACCTTGTTGTGCTGTTCCGCTGGATTTACATCGAAAATTGTCATCTTGTCTTCAATGATGCCGATCCAGTTGTTAGAAGCACCAATAAATTCAGTAATGTTGCCATGTACTTCTTCTTCATGGTAGAGGTTTCGACTAGATTGCACGGAATCGGTGATAGCAGACTTCATTCGCTCAAGACAATTACGAAATGAGCGCTTGTCGCCAGCAATTTCCTCAAACCAGCACAATTTCTTATGGCGAACTTGCGGTGATCCACGCTCTCCAAAGACATTGGTGAGATGCTGAGTCATGTGAGTATTTGCCGTTCCCAGAAGACTCGTAAGGAGCTTGAAGAAGTTCGACTTGCCAATCTGCTTCTCCATCGAATATAACACGAGCATGACCTTCGTTTTGTTGTCGGGATAATGGCAGATGCTACCAATATATTCCATCAACCATTGATACCTCTCAGAATCATTGAAGCAAATGATACGCTTCAGGTAGTCGACTAACACTGGGTGCAAGTCAGATTCGGTAAATTCTTCATGAAGACCCTTTGCTAGCAGTGGATTTGCTAAGCTGAATGTCTCCAAATCATTTGGATCATGTTCCCATTTGCAGACAGTATTTGCAAACTTGTGAAATGGGATCGTATTGAGGAGGTCAGACAGCTTGGTGGAACGTGGCTTCTTGTTCTCAATGAACTGAATTTGCACCTTGAAGAAGTTCTTTGAATCATATGCCTTGATCACCGAATTATCGTCCTCCGTTGGCTTACGCTTGTAATAATAGGTGATATCTGATCCCTCGAAGACGTAGAACTCGTGGATAAAGTAGAGCACAAACCGTTTCAGCAAATGAAGAGACTCGAAGTTTGTAGTTTTCAACATCTTCTCGAAAGTACTGAAATTTAGATCAAAATCGCGATTCGGCTTGTTCTCGATCACCAGATACTTGTCCGCCCAATACTCAAGCTCATCGATCTCAAATGATGTATCAACCATAGCTAGACGCATGCCATCAATTGTTCGCCCGTTAATTCTACCAGCTGAGTTAGTGTTGCCAACTTCCGCTCTGATTTGAATGTCAATTCGAAGTCTTGATCAAGTGTAGATCGCTCAAAAGACTTCGAAGTGAATGTTTTCCTTGGCTCCTTCACTTCATATTCATTCTTCCATTGCTTGTATGCTACAGAATCACAACCAGCAGCAATCCCTTTCAGTTTGCCTTCGTTCAGTGATGAACTATACTTCGAATCAAACCAGCCATCAAATTCCTTGGTAGCAAACTCCTTGTTGAAACGCTCTACTTTTTGTTTGAGCACACAGAGATTGGTCTTGCGCATCAAATACCAATCAGAATGAGGTTGACGAGCAAAGAATCCGGCGAGATTCCACAAGTTTTGGTTGCTGCAGTACCAATCATTTCAATTCATCATACATAATTGATACAATCGCTCATCGTAGGATTTAGTTGCAAGGAAGTATTCCACACCGCATTCAATGTTTGCTTGCTCGAATGATTCACGGTCTTCACTGGACTTGAAGAAGATGTTGTCAAGAAACTGCGAACCATCGTTCTCTTCGAATTGATATTGCAAGAGATACGTGTATCCGTCTCTTCCAAAGTCAGGTGTGACATCATCACTGTGCTTGTAGTCGATGGTATCACCAACTACGTTCATCTTGGACTTAATCCAATCACTTGGCGACAATTCCCAAGAATCTCCCAAGCTGGGTTGATCGTATTTATCAACAGACTTGATGTGCTGAACGCAATGCGCACCATAAACTTCTTCAATAGAGTCAGTCATCGTTGGTTCAGCAACTACAGGCTCAGCAACTACAGGCTCAGCAACTATGTGGTGGAGCGGATCTGCCAAAATCTGGTTGAGGCTGATCGCGATCGCCACTAGCGCCCAGACACCGACTAACGGAGGGGGTCCCCCGATGATCCGTGATCTAGCTTGTGTGTAGTGCTCACCTTGTGTACCCGTGGGTAGGCGGGTTACGCTCTTACAGGTGACTTCTGAAGATGTTTTGTGACGAGAAGAATGTCTTGTGTGACGCAGGTGGGTGAAATAGCGTGGGAATACTTCACCCTACCTCGGGGTAGTTGATCCGGGTCGTAGGCGAGTTCTCGAGTCTTGATCCGGTCGCCTGGTCTTCGATCCAGGTCTTCCAAAGGTCCAATGCTGGGGATTTGATCCCCTCCTTTACGATGCTTGCCGCTTCCTATAGCGGGGGTCTTGATGGGTTGAGAGCCGACGGGATCGTCCAGCCAAGCAACCAATTCCTTCCGATCCGTAATATGCACTTGAAGGATAGATCACTAGATAGGGTAAAGCTGGCCAATATATTATCCAGTCTTAACCTCTATACTAGATCTCGTCTCCTTACTTTCTTGATGCTGGTGGGCCAATGTAGTTCCCGGTTCCAGTCTTGAGTGAAGGCACTTGTGAGGTCCGGTTATTCCTATACCTGCAAGTCCCATCCTCAGCTGCTATCCTACGATCACCTGATGTCCGGCTATACAGCCGATTTCCCGATCTCGATCTCACCTAACCCTCGATCGCGATCCCGATCGAGCGATTCGATCTGGCAATCCCGATCCGGCAATCTTGATCTGGCGCCATGCTTGCGATCACGATCATGATCCAGAGTTACCGTCGATCCTGCATTCGTAGCCGATCTGGATTTCCGTCGCCGTAGTGATGGGCGTCCATTCGACACGATCCTCTTCAACTCGCGGATCTTGGGGATCTCCCTGTTGTCCTAGAAAGAGATCGACGCGGACAGGAGCCGATCGGCACCAACTGAACGTACGACATCCCCGCTCTCCTCGTCCCTTTCGCGATCTCGACGGGAAGGCGCCATATTCGTCCCATGCCAGCACATCTCGTCAGTTCTTGGTCTAAGGGGTCTTGATCGCTTGGTCCTCTTCATCCGTCACTCCGTCAGAGAGACTTGAGTGATTGCCGTTCCGGATCCATCCACCATTTGTCTCACCCTTGATCGGGGGTCATCAGTCTGATATCTTGGCTCGCCGGCGGTCCCTGTCGCTCGATCCGACTCTTTCTGAGACCGACGTTGCCTTTCTCGAAATTCTTATTCGCGCTTCACCACAACTACTGGCTGATGCTTCGCGTGATGTCGGCACCAATCGCCTTTTGAGCCGCACTGTTGGTTCGCCTTTGGGTGGTTCTCTGGGAAGATGTACTTGCACATTGTTATTTTCTATATATTTATTTTTTATCGCTCAAGATGAACTCACTATTATTTAGTTTCTATATATTTTTTGAGGAATATATTTGTCAGAATAATTCTATTGATGTGATCTGATTGACTAGAAATGGGCGGTGTGTTGCGTGAATGTTTGTTGCTTTCTTCTCAGTTGCGAACTTTCCGAAAGGAGAAGATGGCGGAAGTCGAGCTGGAGTGCGCTGTATACGGCGAAGGGACTGTGTTTCCCGTGACGATCGCGCTCGATGTGAAAGTGAGCGCGCTGCAGGAGGCCATTGTGAACGAGAAGAAAGATGTCAATGAGCGCTTCAAAGTTGATCCAGCCAAGTTGACGCTGTACTTGGCGCGAAAGGAAGGGGAAACCACGTGGCTGGCGGACGACCGCAGCGTGAAGAACTTCTTACAAGCTGGCAAGAGCGCTGAGTATGAGAGGATGCGTTCGTCGTGGAAGCTTAACAAGAAGGAGTTGTTTGGTGCGAATCCCTCGCTTGGAGAAAAAAACATCCACGTGTTGGTGGAACTCCCAGAAGCTCAGCATAGTGCGGTACCCACTAAGAAGCAGCGCCTGGAGTGGCGGTCGACTCGGTGGGGATCACACGCTTATGATCCGAACTCACAATACTTCCTGCTGGAGAAAGAAGATGTCGACGAGTCCGGCCTTCCACCCGTTCGCATGATGCTCTACTGCAGGCCCTCATTCCACCGCCAATTCGAGTTCTTGCGCGATGAAGTATTGAACAAAGGTCATTTGGGCTGGATTCTCGGCCCTCCTGGAACGGGAAAGTCAACCACAGCCATGGCATTCGCGTCGACTCTGAACAGAAGTGAATGGATGGTGACGTGGATCCACGTGGGCAAGTTTATGGGTTGGCAATGTGTGCGCCTCATCGGCGACGAACGAAAGACTCGAATTCTTGATATCTCGGACGTGGATGACGTGTTGATGGTTGATGATGACAAGAAGCACCATCTCGTGCTTGTTGATGGGTGGACTGCTGCAGACGAGTTTATTAAGTTGACACGCAAGTGCGTCCGATGGTTCCTTCACAGCAACGGAGTGAAGCAGCGGCGGCGGCTTGCTTTTGTTTGTTCAGTTGCCACCCGTGGGAAGTTTCAAGAAGACATGGATATTCTGACTCGTGCAAGGGAGTTCCGTGTGTGGTCATGGACACTGGATGAGTACCTCAATGCGATCAAGGATGACGATGTGTTCGAGAGTGTGACACAACGTCTGGATTCCCCTGCAGTGTTGCCGGATGAAGAGATGACTCGCGAGGCAATGGTAGAGTCCAAGTACTACTACGCAGGTGGTTCCTGTCGCTATATGTTTCACTTCCACACTGCGACCGTGGCGACGAAGTTGAGCGATGCCGTGGATTCTTTAAACGCTGCTGCGACTGTTGCCACGAGTGGCCAGCATTCATCTTCAAGCATCAACCGTCTGTTTGGGATGTTCAAGCGACCTCACGACGTGGGTGCAGTGTCGCCTGTGATCAGTCAGTATGCTGCGACGCTGATTGCCGTCAGATGCGGTCCAGAGGCTATTAAGAAGTTCATGTCGACGCATCGAGACAGTTCAAACCCAGCATTGAACGGATGGATGTTGGAGATGGTGTTCTTCGCAAGTCTTCGAAACGGCGGTCTCGCTCTGGTCGATGCGGCAGGCAACACAGTTGACATGTGGGGTGAATCAGTTATTGTGGTCGGGGATGGAATACCTGCGCTTTATTCTGCACACCCCGTTTGGATCAAGCCAGAAAAATGGAACCAAGGCGGATATGACGCTATCATGGTGTGCAAGCGTACTCAGCATGTGCGCTTTGTGCAAGTGACGAGTGCCCACAAGCATTCTTTCCGCATCGATCACTTTTACGGTTGGCTGAAGATGCTGTCGGAGTCGCCCCAAAGTTTCGAGGTGAAGACAATGGAGATTATCTTCGTTGTCGAGCAAGACAAGCTGAGCACGTTCAACTTCTCAACTGTGACAGGAAACGGACTACTCGTACCGTTTGGTTGGCCGAAGGGCAAGGAGACGGACTTGGTACGGCTAGTGGGGATTCGTGGGTTATATAATCTATCACATTAGCCTTTCGATGGTCATTTGTTATGGCGTCGAGTTCCGAGGTTCCGAAACCGAGTTCCGAACCGGTTCCAAAACGATGTCGTACTTACTAGAGCTCCAGCTGAAACGCTCTTCCGTGATAAGAAATGGACCTATATTCAGGATTCGACTAGTAACACTGGCCAATACGCTGGTCAAATTCAATTCAATTTATCCACGATCTCTTCGCAAGCTGCGTTTGTCAACTGGGAAGAAGCTGTGATTGAGTTTCCAATTAAGCTTCAGATTCTCAATGACGGCAACTCTGCTGTTACCTCGACCGCTGCTTGTTCCATTGATCAGCTTGTTCCTAAGGCGGGTGCCTGGCAATTCATTGATTCCGTTCAAGTTGTTGTAGATGGCGGCGTTACTGTTCAGACAAATCAAGTTGACGAAAATGTGAATGCTACGTTCAAGGCGCTAACCGAATGGGACTACAACTCCTACATTAAACGAGGACCAACGAGGAACTTCGTGCTAGATGAATATCGTCTACCAATTCCCGGAGTCGCCCAAAATTTCGACAACATGGCAACATCCAATTATACTAACGGCACTGATGGCGAATGGGGCCTTTCTAACACATGCTCGAATGTAGGTGCGTACGAACGATCGCTATTCACCGCGCTTGATCAAAGCAGCGGTAAAGTTGCATATGATATCATGGGATCTAATGCCAATATCCAAGCTGTGTCAAAGCCGCAAGTATACGTCGCGCCAGCTGGCGCCGTTGCTGCCGGTGCTGCCGGTGCTCCATTTACGTAGCTCATTATTTAGCCTGCATTAAGCTCTCTGACTTATCCGACTACTTCAAGAAATATCCAATGCAAAAGAACACGAAGGGGTTCATCTATATCAACTATAACAGCTCTGCTACGTCAATTACCACTGGTGCATCAGCAGGTACGGTTGCAGCAACGAATATTGCTAGCATCAACAGCAACATGAACTTCGGCAACACTTGCCCAATTCTCTGGAATGGTTCATCCGCAAATACAACCAACACCGGCGCAACAACTGGTTTAGCTGTTCCAGGATCCACAAATGTATTAGTCACAGCCGATGTTAATGGTACTGCAACTTCGGGAAGTGGTATTGGTCTATCGCAGACGTTCTCTCGTCAGTTTGGTTATCAGTGAAGAAACCCGTTCATTTGTGACTGGATGCTATATTTGGCAAATCAAAAAAATACTAATTGATAGCGGGTCGGCATTTAGTTTTGAACCGCGCCTTGAGTTACAGTGCCCATGGCAGTGTCAACCGTCGCGACAACTTCGCGTAGAATATGATAATAAATCGTAAGCGCGTAGTTCGTGTTGTTCGTGCCCGAAACAATGATCGACTTACTTGCACCATCTTCGCTGGGTAGACGACGGCCAATGTCAACAGCAATGAATCGGTACAGTGATTCCCATAGACGCTGAGATAGTAAGTCAGCATTAGTGACATCATCGAGACCGCCATCAACACCAGATTTTGACATTTCTTGTACGAACAGATCATAACCAAAGTTGACTAGATTGTTCCAAATTGGAACGTTACCCACCGTCACCTGGATATTTTTTAGGGCTGCATAAGGACTTGTCGTGGCCGGAATCGTTGAGAAGCAACTACGGAACGGATTGATCACATCTGGTAAAGAGCTTGATCCAGGCGTTACGTTTGTGATAACAGGTTGCATAATCATTTTTTTTTCGGATTGGCAATACCATTCGTCACCGTCCATGTAAATAACTGACCAGCTTGGACAGTAAACTTGTTGGTTACACGTTCAAAGTAACGGAACGTCTTCTTTTGGATGAGAGCGTTGTCAGGTGATGGATTTGGGCTATACGTTGGAACAAGTAGACGAGAGAACGTCTGCGATGGACCAATACCACTTCCCGAAGTTGCAGTACCATTAACATCGGCTGTGACTAATACATTTGTGGATCCTGGAACAGCTAAACCAGTTGCTGCGCCGGTGTTGGTTGTATTTGCGGATGAACCATTCCAGAGAATTGGGCAAGTGTTGCCGAAGTTCATGTTGCTGTTGATGCTAGCAATATTCGTTGCTGCAACCGTACCTGCTGATGCACCAGTGGTAATTGACGTAGCAGAGCTGTTATAGTTGATATAGATGAACCCCTTCGTGTTCTTTTGCATTGGATATTTCTTGAAGTAGTCGGATAAGTCAGAGAGCTTAATGCAGGCTAAATAATGAGCTACGTAAATGGAGCACCGGCAGCACCGGCAGCAACGGCGCCAGCTGGCGCGACGTATACTTGCGGCTTTGACACAGCTTGGATATTGGCATTAGATCCCATGATATCATATGCAACTTTACCGCTGCTTTGATCAAGCGCGGTGAATAGCGATCGTTCGTACGCACCTACATTCGAGCATGTGTTAGAAAGGCCCCATTCGCCATCAGTGCCGTTAGTATAATTGGATGTTGCCATGTTGTCGAAATTTTGGGCGACTCCGGGAATTGGTAGACGATATTCATCTAGCACGAAGTTCCTCGTTGGTCCTCGTTTAATGTAGGAGTTGTAGTCCCATTCGGTTAGCGCCTTGAACGTAGCATTCACATTTTCGTCAACTTGATTTGTCTGAACAGTAACGCCGCCATCTACAACAACTTGAACGGAATCAATGAATTGCCAGGCACCCGCCTTAGGAACAAGCTGATCAATGGAACAAGCAGCGGTCGAGGTAACAGCAGAGTTGCCGTCATTGAGAATCTGAAGCTTAATTGGAAACTCAATCACAGCTTCTTCCCAGTTGACAAACGCAGCTTGCGAAGAGATCGTGGATAAATTGAATTGAATTTGACCAGCGTATTGGCCAGTGTTACTAGTCGAATCCTGAATATAGGTCCATTTCTTATCACGGAAGAGCGTTTCAGCTGGAGCTCTAGTAAGTACGACATCGTTTTGGAACCGGTTCGGAACTCGGTTTCGGAACCTCGGAACTCGACGCCATAACAAATGACCATCGAAAGGCTAATGTGATAGATTATATAACCCACGAATCCCCACTAGCCGTACCAAGTCCGTCTCCTTGCCCTTCGGCCAACCAAACGGTACGAGTAGTCCGTTTCCTGTCACAGTTGAGAAGTTGAACGTGCTCAGCTTGTCTTGCTCGACAACGAAGATAATCTCCATTGTCTTCACCTCGAAACTTTGGGGCGACTCCGACAGCATCTTCAGCCAACCGTAAAAGTGATCGATGCGGAAAGAATGCTTGTGGGCACTCGTCACTTGCACAAAGCGCACATGCTGAGTACGCTTGCACACCATGATAGCGTCATATCCGCCTTGGTTCCATTTTTCTGGCTTGATCCAAACGGGGTGTGCAGAATAAAGCGCAGGTATTCCATCCCCGACCACAATAACTGATTCACCCCACATGTCAACTGTGTTGCCTGCCGCATCGACCAGAGCGAGACCGCCGTTTCGAAGACTTGCGAAGAACACCATCTCCAACATCCATCCGTTCAATGCTGGGTTTGAACTGTCTCGATGCGTCGACATGAACTTCTTAATAGCCTCTGGACCGCATCTGACGGCAATCAGCGTCGCAGCATACTGACTGATCACAGGCGACACTGCACCCACGTCGTGAGGTCGCTTGAACATCCCAAACAGACGGTTGATGCTTGAAGATGAATGCTGGCCACTCGTGGCAACAGTCGCAGCAGCGTTTAAAGAATCCACGGCATCGCTCAACTTCGTCGCCACGGTCGCAGTGTGGAAGTGAAACATATAGCGACAGGAACCACCTGCGTAGTAGTACTTGGACTCTACCATTGCCTCGCGAGTCATCTCTTCATCCGGCAACACTGCAGGGGAATCCAGACGTTGTGTCACACTCTCGAACACATCGTCATCCTTGATCGCATTGAGGTACTCATCCAGTGTCCATGACCACACACGGAACTCCCTTGCACGAGTCAGAATATCCATGTCTTCTTGAAACTTCCCACGGGTGGCAACTGAACAAACAAAAGCAAGCCGCCGCCGCTGCTTCACTCCGTTGCTGTGAAGGAACCATCGGACGCACTTGCGTGTCAACTTAATAAACTCGTCTGCAGCAGTCCACCCATCAACAAGCACGAGATGGTGCTTCTTGTCATCATCAACCATCAACACGTCATCCACGTCCGAGATATCAAGAATTCGAGTCTTTCGTTCGTCGCCGATGAGGCGCACACATTGCCAACCCATAAACTTGCCCACGTGGATCCACGTCACCATCCATTCACTTCTGTTCAGAGTCGACGCGAATGCCATGGCTGTGGTTGACTTTCCCGTTCCAGGAGGGCCGAGAATCCAGCCCAAATGACCTTTGTTCAATACTTCATCGCGCAAGAACTCGAATTGGCGGTGGAATGAGGGCCTGCAGTAGAGCATCATGCGAACGGGTGGAAGGCCGGACTCGTCGACATCTTCTTTCTCCAGCAGGAAGTATTGTGAGTTCGGATCATAAGCGTGTGATCCCCACCGAGTCGACCGCCACTCCAGGCGCTGCTTCTTAGTGGGTACCGCACTTTGCTGAGCTTCTGGGAGTTTCACCAACACGTGGATGTTTTCTTCTCCAAGCGAGGGATTCGCACCAAACAACTCCTTCTTGTTAAGCTTCCACGACGAACGCATCCTCTCATACTCAGCGCTCTTGCCAGCTTGTAAGAAGTTCTTCACGCTGCGGTCGTCCGCCAGCCACGTGGTTTCCCCTTCCTTTCGCGCCAAGTACAGCGTCAACTTGGCTGGATCAACTTTGAAGCGCTCATTGACATCTTTCTTCTCGTTCACAATGGCCTCCTGCAGCGCGCTCACTTTCACATCGAGCGCGATCGTCACGGGAAACACAGTCCCTTCGCCGTATACAGCGCACTCCAGCTCGACTTCCGCCATCTTCTCCTTTCGGAAAGTTCGCAACTGAGAAGAAAGCAACAAACATTCACGCAACACACCGCCCATTTCTAGTCAATCAGATCACATCAATAGAATTATTCTGACAAATATATTCCTCAAAAAATATATAGAAACTAAATAATAGTGAGTTCATCTTGAGCGATAAAAAATAAATATATAGAAAATAACAATGTGCAAGTACATCTTCCCAGAGAACCACCCAAAGGCGAACCAACAGTGCGGCTCAAAAGGCGATTGGTGCCGACATCACGCGAAGCATCAGCCAGTAGTTGCTGAGCCTGTAGTTGCTGAGCCTGTAAGTTGCTGAGCCTTCAGTTGCTGAGCCTGCAGTTGCTGAACCAACGATGATTGACTCTATTGAAGAAGTGTATGGTGCGCATTGCGTTCAGCACATCAAGTCTGTTGATAAATACGATCAACCCAGCTTGGGAGATTCTCGGGAATTGTCGCCAAGTGATTGGATTAAGTCCAAGATGAACGTAGTTGGTGATACCATCGACTACAAGCACAGTGATGATGTCACACCTGACTTTGGAAGAGACGGATACACGTATCTCTTGCAATATCAATTCGAAGAGAACGATGGTTCGCAGTTTCTTGACAACATCTTCTTCAAGTCCAGTGAAGACCGTGAATCATTCGAGCAAGCAAACATTGAATGCGGTGTGGAATACTTCCTTGCAACTAAATCCTACGATGAGCGATTGTATCAATTATGTATGATGAATTGAAATGATTGGTACTGCAGCAACCAAAACTTGTGGAATCTCGCCGGATTCTTTGCTCGTCAACCTCATTCTGATTGGTATTTGATGCGCAAGACCAATCTCTGTGTGCTCAAACAAAAAGTAGAGCGTTTCAACAAGGAGTTTGCTACCAAGGAATTTGATGGCTGGTTTGATTCGAAGTATAGTTCATCACTGAACGAAGGCAAACTGAAAGGGATTGCTGCTGGTTGTGATTCTGTAGCATACAAGCAATGGAAGAATGAATATGAAGTGAAGGAGCCAAGGAAAACATTCACTTCGAAGTCTTTTGAGCGATCTACACTTGATCAAGACTTCGAATTGACATTCAAATCAGAGCGGAAGTTGGCAACACTAACTCAGCTGGTAGAATTAACGGGCGAACAATTGATGGCATGCGTCTAGCTATGGTTGATACATCATTTGAGATCGATGAGCTTGAGTATTGGGCGGACAAGTATCTGGTGATCGAGAACAAGCCGAATCGCGATTTTGATCTAAATTTCAGTACTTTCGAGAAGATGTTGAAAACTACAAACTTCGAGTCTCTTCATTTGCTGAAACGGTTTGTGCTCTACTTTATCCACGAGTTCTACGTCTTCGAGGGATCAGATATCACCTATTATTACAAGCGTAAGCCAACGGAGGACGATAATTCGGTGATCAAGGCATATGATTCAAAGAACTTCTTCAAGGTGCAAATTCAGTTCATTGAGAACAAGAAGCCACGTTCCACCAAGCTGTCTGACCTCCTCAATACGATCCCATTTCACAAGTTTGCAAATACTGTCTGCAAATGGGAACATGATCCAAATGATTTGGAGACATTCAGCTTAGCAAATCCACTGCTAGCAAAGGGTCTTCATGAAGAATTTACCGAATCTGACTTGCACCCAGTGTTAGTCGACTACCTGAAGCGTATCATTTGCTTCAATGATTCTGAGAGGTATCAATGGTTGATGGAATATATTGGTAGCATCTGCCATTATCCCGACAACAAAACGAAGGTCATGCTCGTGTTATATTCGATGGAGAAGCAGATTGGCAAGTCGAACTTCTTCAAGCTCCTTACGAGTCTTCTGGGAACGGCAAATACTCACATGACTCAGCATCTCACCAATGTCTTTGGAGAGCGTGGATCACCGCAAGTTCGCCATAAGAAATTGTGCTGGTTTGAGGAAATTGCTGGCGACAAGCGCTCATTTCGTAATTGTCTTGAGCGAATGAAGTCTGCTATCACCGATTCCGTGCAATCTAGTCGAAACCTCTACCATGAAGAAGAAGTACATGGCAACATTACTGAATTTATTGGTGCTTCTAACAACTGGATCGGCATCGTTGAAGACAAGATGACAATTTTCGATGTAAATCCAGCGGAACAGCACAACAAGGTCTATTATGGCGAGTTGATTGATGATGTGATCAAGAATGAAAATGAGATGAAAAAATTCTACACATTTTTGAAGAGGTTTGCCAATCCCAAGCCAAAATCTTTCCTCAGAACGCCTATCTATGATTCAATGACAACCGCTAGCAATGAAGGCATCGTCAATTATGTCAATGAACTCAAGGAATCGGGACTAAATGGAATCGTACACACTGAATCGCAAGGCCAATATCGCGTGGAGAGAGATATTATGTATCTGCACTATCAAAGGTGGCGTGAGACAGCTGGTGAAATCCCTGATAAGCGATCGAAATTTTGTGAAAAGATATCGAAGTTGGACAAGCGTATCACATTCAAGCGATAGAAAGAAAGTGGAGCCACTCCTTATGGATTCTTCTTCCCTATTGACTTTAACCAAGTCTAAAGCTTCCCGAAGCAGCAATACGGCGATTGCGACGAGGTTGAGCCGTGCCAACGCCAAGTTATTTGCTTCACTCCTTTACGAATTTCATGACTGAATCCACTGGTCTCGGGCCCAGTAATATCAGCGATAGTATCCATTACAGAGCCAGCAATTGGCTTCCAGTTATTCTTCAAAAATCCCCAAACTGATTGTCCAGCTTCTTTAACGCCATCCCATAAATCGCCCCAAAAGCCACTTCCATCAACTCCAGATTGATGAGTACGCAAAACTTCACCGTGTGTCATATGTAAAGTCGTTCCTTTACCAGATTCATACGCTTTGACAAGCTTCTTATAGGTCTCGGGTCCAAAATAGTGGGCATGACCAGCATTGAGCTGAGCATGGGTCAATCGAACCGGCTTCCCATGCAAAACCTTTAAGGCTTGTGCGTGGCTAAGGTTAACACAAAACTCTTTATACATCTTTATATATAAGCACGAAATAAAAAAAATGTCAAAGCTTAAATCCAAAACCCAAAATCTAGATGAACTAAAACAAATAATTATTCGCAATCTCGAAATGAGCAATGACAGGCTATCCAAAGCCACAATGGACCTGTATTTGAGGCAACTACTTCGATTGTTCAAATCGGGGAAGGAGACTATGCAATGGGATCCTAAGGAATTCATTGCTCGTATTCAATATCCCAACTAGTATGACGATGCAAATTTTCAAAAAGTGTATGGCGTTCAGAACTCTGATGTGATTGCTCAATTGATGCGTCTCTACAAAAGCAAGGAGAGTCTGATCCTCGCTCTAAACGCACTCTGTAAGATGGTCAAGAATCGCTTCCGCGATGCATTTGGATACTATAACACAGTAAGAAAAGTACTTAGCAAGCAGAATAAGTCGGAGAAATTGGACAATGAACTGCCACCCGAAGAGGAGAAGAAATATATTAGCTACGAGGAACTGATGTCTGTTCCTCAGAAGGTGAAGAAGATGCTCATGGATACTAATGGCAAGTTGTTTCTATCGAACAACGAGCTGAGCAAGCTGAAGAAAGCGAAACAACTCGCTTATCTCCGCCTTATCTTCGACTATATCACTCTATATCTTAACGTACATTATCCTCTGCGTCTCGTATGGCCAACAGTGCATTTGCAAAAGGTTGATGGCGGTAACTACCTCCAAGGAACCAAGCTTTATTTGAATGATTTTAATAACGTTCGCCTCATGGGATCGCAAGTTACTGACCTAGACGGATCCACGATCAGCCTCATTGCTGGATTTCTTCATTTCCTTTCAGGCTCTCTTGGGCAAACACCAACAAAACTGCTTTGGCGCGTTTACAACAATAGTTCAGGTAAATACGATAGTAATAATGGATTCAGTTCAACTCTCTCAAAGCTCTTCGTAAAATACAATCGGAAGCCGATGAGCATGAACATGATCCGTCACATTGTTGAATCACATCTGATCCAATCACCAATGTATGCGAAGTTGACAAACAGAGAGAAACATGACCTTCACGCTAAGCTACTTCATAGCACGTTTGCTGCCAATACAAGCTACAACAAGATTGCAAACCGATCCACTACGCCAGAGGTTAGCGAGGAAGCTGCCGACTTCTCATATGAGCCAGCGCCTCAACCTCCATCACCTTCTAAGCCGCAGACACGCTCTAAAGCACTTAGGGAACGCATATTCCATGGAGATTTCACTCCAACAGGCAGTGATAAATCACTTGAAATTGAAATATTCGAGAAGTAATATGAATGCACCCAATATAAAAAGCAAGTCACATCCAAATGACGTCCAAACGGGGTCCACATGTTATGAATTTCAATGGATTGCACGCGCGTCTACGAAGCGGAAAATCACATGTAAACCTGAAGACTATGCACGTCTCTCATGCGTTCGTTGATTTAATGGCACCTGATTGAAGATGAGAAGAGCTTCGACAAGCATCTCTTCAGCCTTCTCGACGAGCCTGCGCAAGACTTCATGAGATATTGCTTGAGCAAATGTCATTTCAAGTCACGAGAGTTTGATTCAGCGTACAATGAGCAACTGGATGGAGTTGTAAAACGCCTAAAGATGCTACAAGGAGCTACGGCTATTGGAGATGATAATCCTGGCATAAAAAAGGAAATGGAGCAGCTGCTTGACAAACTGTATGAGAAAGGCGTGTTCTCAACCAACTACTACACTCAGTTCAAGCGGATGATGAAGCTCTCTTAGAGTCACGCTTGAAGGTGAGTAGCTTACTCGTATCAATGTATTTGGGCTTCTTTGCCTTTTTTTGCTCCTTGGCGAGTTGGCTAACACTGACCTTCTCCAGTTGCTTCGTTAGAGTCTCAATGTTTGTGGAGCCATGGTCTGTCTTGGAGGGTCCAAGCGGCTTGGCAGTTCCGGAGGTGACTCCATCACCGTCAATATCCATTGGCTGTGGCATCATCTGCCTGCGAATTCTTTTACGTCGATGCATTTTCTTCACTTGTGTATATATAAGCAAATCAAAATGTCATTTCCAGTTTTGTTGAATGTCAACACTCAAGTTGCCCAGCATCAATTCCGATATCGATTCAGTCAACCGATTGATTTCAGTCAGTTTGAATGCGTACTTGGCTCGATCTCAATTTACTACAGCTGGAAGGCAATCACTGCTCAACGGCCAAACAACTCATTCAAAATCATTTGGCCAACAGCAGCAACAACAACTACGTATTCAATCACCTTGCCAGATGGTACATACTCAGCAAGTGATATCAACAACTACCTGCAGTATTGGAGCATTCAAAACAACTTGTATCCTACCAACAACACGACCGGTGAATACTACTGCTTCATCTCGTGTGCGAAGAATCCATCCGCGTATGCGATTCATTTCACGATACAGCCTGTGAAGAATGTCACTGGATACACAGCAGCAAGCGGCTTCCCAACAATGCCAGCCACTACATACACTCCTCAACTTCAGATTGATAACTCTAGATTTGGAGCTATCGTTGGGCTATCCAATCGTGTATATCCTGCTGCTCAAATTACGAGCGTCTACGCCATCAATAGCAACGTCACCCCAATGGTAGATCCAGTCGCTGCCGTAATTGTAGGGCTGTCTAATCTTTATAACCCAATTGCAAGCAACAATCAAGTTCTCCACACCTTCACAAGCGCTGGAGTAGGAATCGGCGGACTTATTACCACGTCACAAGGCCAAGGTATTGCATATTGTCCGATGCAAGGAACGAATAACGAGATCACGTTGAGCTTCTTCGACCAAGACATGCGTCCGTTGCAGATTATCGATCCTAACGTGTGTATTCGTTTGCTGATGAGACAAAAAAAAGTATGACTCGACGATATGATTACATTTGCGCAGATATACTCGATGACATTCTTGAAGATTTTCCTCTCGATGATGTCCATCATCATAGTCGACATCTTTTCGCTTGTGATCCGCTTATAGAGATCAATGAATTCTTCGACTGGCATATCACTTGGAAAGTCGCGGCAAATAATGGCAAGATCTCGTTGGGTCAAGTTGCGACCAAGAACGACATATTGACTGTTGATGCGAATCGTCTTTGGGATACCAAAGTAGCTCTGACTGATGTAGATCACACTCCATCCTTTTTTTCGGCCTCTGATGAAGTATTGACCGATTTGAGCTTGAGTCTTCTTTGGTTCGAGCACCAAATCATCGAATTGTGACGAGTCTGCTTGTCTCAGAGTCATACTCACCCATTGCAGGGACCATGCCTTCCTCGATCACCTCGACGTTATCGATGGTATCCTTGAGATGATCGTAGAGCGTCTCATTCGTTTTCGTGCAGATGACGATCTTCGTGAAGCATTTGCTAAGCAGAGCGATGATATAGAGGACGGTGTTAGATTTTCCACTACCCGAGGGACTCGCTACGCAATTTCAGAAAGGCAGGTCGAAGTGCTCGTTCTAGGGGTACTTCTTGAGCTTTGACTTTGGTATGGATTGATAGAAGTTGAGCTTCCTTTCTTCGTTCATATATACAAGTAATCAAAATGTCTTCTCTTCCACCAACAACCAATAGTCCAGTCTTCAATAGCTCTTTCTTCCTTGGATCAAATGATTACTTGACCATCGCCACCGCTGACAAGAGATACCAGAAACTCGGTGGGACTGGAGCCTTCAGTTCACTTGCTGTAGCTGGGAATCTCGACTGTGGATCGTTGACGATAGCAGGAGCTGCTGTTGATCTCAGTTCACTGTCAGGAGTCACAGCTGGAACAGTTACAGCATCCAAGCTTGTGATGGTCGATGCGAATAAAGATATCAGCTCACTTCGTAATTTGACGGCAGTAAATCTTACTGGAACTCTACTGACGACTGCGCAACCGAATATCACGTCGGTTGGAACATTGTCATCTCTGAGTGTAGCTGGAGGATTGACAGCATCCACGTTGACTGGAACGCTTAGCACAGCAGCTCAACCTAATATTACATCGCTTGGAACTCTCACAACTGGATTGCAAACAACGATCAACAACAACACAACTTCATTTGCAAATTATGCGCGTTGAACAAACAGTCTTACTACGCCAATGAACTGTGTGCTCGAAATGTCAAACATCGAGCCTAGGTTCGGAACAATCTCGCAACATCCTTTTCGTATCTGTTCAGGCAATGCAATTGCGCTATGGATGGACGTTAGCCAGAACGTAAGAATTGGAACCGTAGCTCCAAGTGGAACGTATAAGCTTGAGGTTGATGGCTCGATAAACGCTACCGCAATTAACATCAATGGAGTTGCAGTTGCTTCTTCGGCTGATATAACATCTATCACCGGTATCACTGCGGGGACAGCTTCCGCAAACAAAGCTTTGGTTGTTGACAGTAGTCTAAATATCGCTGGAATAAATTCTCTCAGCGCAACATCATTGACTGGAACTTTGCTTACTCCAGCTCAACCAAACATAACGAGCGTTGGCACATTATCTAGTTTGCATCTGTCTGGTTCAGGTATCACTGTGCTGGAGGCAATGTTGCTTCATTTACTAACTCAGCAGCTGTAAGCACGCTCACCATCGGTATTGCAAGTTCTGGTGGCGCATGCGATATTCGATCAACTACTGCAAGCGATCTATACCTGGGTGCTAATAATACGAGAAGGCTCTCGATTAAAAGTGGAGGTAATGTCGGTATCAATACAACTTCTCCAGGTTATCAACTTGATGTGAGCGGGTCTTTCAACTCCACCAGCTTTTACATGAACGGAACACTTATCACAGCCTCGGCAACAGATTTGAATGGAGTAACGGGATATGGAACGTATCTGAGTGGTATCACTCCGGGTTCTGTCGCAGCGAGCAAAGCTATGGTTACCAATGCAAACTCAGTGATTCAGTTCGGATCGGGCAGCGCTACCACAAACCAGATCAAATACTTTGCGAGCACGAGCTTGGGAGATAGTATTCGAATCTATCGTGTGGATGATTCCAGTCCACTGACCATTGGTACGCAAATTGATGGATCCTCTAGCACCAATAGAACATATCCCTTTCTAAATCTCGTATCTTCGATTGATCCCACTGTACAAGTAGGTGGTGTTTCAGCTACAAGCGCTGACTTATTCAATATCAACTGGAATGATAAACCATCTGTTGGTTTTACGTCTCAAACGCATAGATTCTGCTTTAATGTTGGAAATAGTCAGCCTTATAAAAGTGGTTATCCGCATACGTATACTCTTGCAACTTCTGCTGGTGTCTTTTGTATAAATCCTGCTGGTTCATCCCCAACACCAGCGAGTGGATGTCTCTACCTTGTTTCCGACACTGTAGATGATATTCAATTCGAATACGCCATACACCAGTTCATTTGGAACAGCGCCAGTTACACTGAATTCTGGTAATATCTACATAAAGGCATCTAACGCATTAAACGATGGATCGGCAAACTACGATATGCCCATTTTCATGGAATCCTCCAACGCGTCGCCGATTGGCTTTGGATTGCAGCTGAGTAATGTCACGAATGCGACTTCAACCAACTCTGCATATTTTGGAACCACAACAATAAATGATCTCGTGATGATGACTGGTAATATAAGACGACTAACGATAAGTTCTACCGGGAGATTAGGCATAGGAACTAGTTCACCTTCTACAACGCTGTATGTCTCAGGGACAGTATCGAACACATTCAATGTTGGTGGAAGCTTATACTCTCAAACAACATCGACTGCATCAACGTTCAGTCAACTGGGCCCAGTAACAGTTTCCGTTAGTGCCATGTTCTCGGGACCAATCCAGTGTTCCAGTATTTATTGTACTTCGGATAGACGAGCTAAAGAAAACATCAAGCAACTTCACGAATCCTACTGTGAAAACTTCTTCAAGGCAGATGTATTCACGTATAACTACATTGGATCGGAAGAAACCATTCCAAAGATTGGCTTCATTGCTCAAGACTTGAATCGCCTTGGCTACATGAATCTGTTGACTCTTACTTTAAATGAAAACATGAAGAAAGAAAATGACGATGACATCGAAGGAGCTCAAATGAACATTGACTACAATAAGATCACAGCCATCAACTTCATGATGATCAAGAAATTGAAGAAGCGTATTGAAGAACCAGAAGCAAAAATGGGCCAACTAATATAGACTATGGGAGCCAAAAAATCAAAGCCAATACCCGAAGGTACAGCCATAATCAACTCAACTGTGATATCCTCTGATTCAGTAATGATAATCGATGGAAGGATTCTGCTGCCAGTACAAGATGAAAACGATTCCAGCGTGATTGAGATAGATTTGAAACAATAAAAGATCGAGGTGCTTCGAGGAGTGAAAGGATGCTTGACAAATAAACTTCTCTCAACCAGCAAAGAAAAAACACCAAGTGCATTCGCATTCAAAGACGATCCGCAACTTCGAGAGGATAGTTTCTCGATGTAGAGAGTCGTGGAAGACTCTGAGGTTGGAGAAGGCGTGTAGTAGGACAAGCCTATTGAGGGACGAGTCGTTGGCGGTTAATGGCGTGCGACGTGATGTGGATGCTGGATGTGCGAGCCAAGGGTTCGATGAGGAAGATCGCCATGCGAACGACGTTGAAGTGCAAGGAATCCACAAAGTGAAGCGATCTTGGAACAACTGCGACTCAGTAGAGCAGCTGGCTCATGGGTCTGCAGGACGCTGGAGCAGCGATGGAAGAGCAAAGCGGACGGCTGCGACGGCTGGACGGAGACTTTCACTTCCAAACTTGCCAAGTGGGGCACAAGCAACGAACAACTTCGACGGACGGAGCGCAAGTGAGACTCTGGACGGCGACTGAGAGACCACAGCTGAAACTTTGGGCGGTGCTAGACGGGTGAGTGACTGACGACGGGCCACCGGGAACGGGTCATTAGTCAAGTATCCTCGACGTTTAGGACGGGATCCAAGGGCAGTTGTTGGTGTTGGCAATTGGTTGAACGGACGATTGGTTGAGACGAAAGGTAGAGAACGAAGTGGGTTCTTTAGCTTTGCATTGATTGAGTTGAATACAAATAGGGACGGAGACGTTCCGGCGCAGGTGAGCTGGGCCCGACGAGTGTTGTTAACGTTGAAGTTGTGCACAATATACAAGAACCCGGCGAGACCACACAGCGCAGTACTGGACGCCACTTGATCTGCAAGACAGTGAAGCAGATTAAGACCTTGGGATCGTCACAATTCGATGATTTGGTGCTCGAACCAAAGAAGACTCAAGCTCAAATCGGTCAATACTTCATCAGAGGCCGAAAAAAAGGATGGAGTGTGATCTACATCAGTCAGAGCTACTTTGGTATCCCAAAGACGATTCGCATCAACAGTCAATATGTCGTTCTTGGTCGCAACTTGACCCAACGAGATCTTGCCATTATTTGCCGCGACTTTCCAAGTGATATGCCAGTCGAAGAATTCATTGATCTCTATAAGCGGATCACAAGCGAAAAGATGTCGACTATGATGATGGACATCATCGAGAGGAAAATCTTCAAGAATGTCATCGAGTATATCTGCGCAAATGTAATCATATCGTCGAGTCATACTTTTTTTTGTCTCATCAGCAAACGAATACACACGTTAGGATCGATAATCTGCAACGGACGCATGTCTTGGTCGAAGAAGCTCAACGTGATCTCGTTATTCGTTCCTTGCATCGGACAATATGCAATACCTTGGCCTTGTGACGTGGTAATAAGTCCGCCGATTCCTACTCCAGCGCTTGTGAAGGTGTGGAGAACTTGATTGTTGCTTGCAATTGGGTTATAAAGATTAGACAGCCCTACAATTACGGCAGCGACTGGATCTACCATTGGGGTGACGTTGCTATTGATGGCGTAGACGCTCGTAATTTGAGCAGCAGGATATACACGATTGGATAGCCCAACGATAGCTCCAAATCCAGAGTTATCAATCTGAAGTTGAGGAGTGTATGTAGTGGCTGGCATTGTTGGGAAGCCGCTTGCTGCTGTGTATCCAGTGACATTCTTCACAGGCTGTATCGTGAAATGAATCGCATACGCGGATGGATTCTTCGCACACGAGATGAAGTAGTAGTATTCACCGGTCGTGTTGTTGGTCAGATACAAGTTGTTTTGAATGCTCCAATACTGCAGGTAGTTGTTGATATCACTTGCTGAGTATGTACCATCTGGCAAGGTGATTGAATACGTAGTTGTTGTTGCTGCTGTTGGCCAAATGATTTTGAATGAGTTGTTTGGCCGTTGAGCAGTGATTGCCTTCCAGCTGTAGTAAATTGAGATCGAGCCAAGTACGCATTCAAACTGACTGAAATCAATCGGTTGACTGAATCGATATCGGAATTGATGCTGGGCAACTTGAGTGTTGACATTCAACAAAACTGGAAATGACATTTTGATTTGCTTATATATACACAAGTGAAGAAAATGCATCGACGTAAAAGAATTCGCAGGCAGATGATGCCACAGCCAATGGATATTGACGGTGATGGAGTCACCTCCGGAACTGCCAAGCCGCTTGGACCCTCCAAGACAGACCATGGCTCCACAAACATTGAGACTCTAACGAAGCAACTGGAGAAGGTCAGTGTTAGCCAACTCGCCAAGGAGCAAAAAAAGGCAAAGAAGCCCAAATACATTGATACGAGTAAGCTACTCACCTTCAAGCGTGACTCTAAGAGAGCTTCATCATCCGCTTGAACTGAGTGTAGTAGTTGGTTGAGAACACGCCTTTCTCATACAGTTTGTCAAGCAGCTGCTCCATTTCCTTTTTTATGCCAGGATTATCATCTCCAATAGCCGTAGCTCCTTGTAGCATCTTTAGGCGTTTTACAACTCCATCCAGTTGCTCATTGTACGCTGAATCAAATTCTCGTGACTTGAAATGACATTTGCTCAAGCAATATCTCATGAAGTCTTGCGCAGGCTCGTCGAGAAGGCTGAAGAGATGCTTGTCGAAGCTCTTCTCATCTTCAATCAGGTGCCATTAAATCAACGAACGCATGAGAGACGTGCATAGTCTTCAGGTTTACATGTGATTTTCCGCTTCGTAGACGCGCGTGCAATCCATTGAAATTCATAACATGTGGACCCCGTTTGGACGTCATTTGGATGTGATTTGCTTTTTATATTGGGTGCATTCATATTACTTCTCGAATATTTCAATTTCAAGTGATTTATCACTGCCTGTTGGAGTGAAATCTCCATGGAATATGCGTTCCCTAAGTGCTTTAGAGCGTGTCTGCGGCTTAGAAGGTGATGGAGGTTGAGGCGCTGGCTCATATGAGAAGTCGGCAGCTTCCTCGCTAACCTCTGGCGTAGTGGATCGGTTTGCAATCTTGTTGTAGCTTGTATTGGCAGCAAACGTGCTATGAAGTAGCTTAGCGTGAAGGTCATGTTTCTCTCTGTTTGTCAACTTCGCATACATTGGTGATTGGATCAGATGTGATTCAACAATGTGACGGATCATGTTCATGCTCATCGGCTTCCGATTGTATTTTACGAAGAGCTTTGAGAGAGTTGAACTGAATCCATTATTACTATCGTATTTACCTGAACTATTGTTGTAAACGCGCCAAAGCAGTTTTGTTGGTGTTTGCCCAAGAGAGCCTGAAAGGAAATGAAGAAATCCAGCAATGAGGTTGATCGTGGATCCGTCTAGGTCAATAACTTGCGATCCCATGAGGCGAACGTTATTAAAATCATTCAAATAAAGCTTGGTTCCTTGGAGGTAGTTACCGCCATCAACCTTTTGCAAATGCACTGTTGGCCATACGAGACGCAGAGGATAATGTACGTTAAGATATAGAGTGACATAGTCGAAGATAAGGCGGAGATAAGCGAGTTGTTTCGCTTTCTTCAGCTTGCTCAGCTCGTTGTTCGATAGAAACAACTTGCCATTAGTATCCATGAGCATCTTCTTCACCTTCTGAGGAACAGACATCAGTTCCTCGTAGCTAATATATTTCTTCTCCTCTTCGGGTGGCAGTTCATTGTCCAATTTCTCCGACTTATTCTGTTTGCTAAGTACTTTTCTTACTGTGTTATAGTATCCAAATGCATCGCGGAAGCGATTCTTGACCATCTTACAGAGTGCGTTTAGAGCGAGGATCAGACTCTCCTTGCTTTTGTAGAGACGCATCAATTGAGCAATCACATCAGAGTTCTGAACGCCATACACTTTTTGAAAATTTGCATCGTCATACTTGTTGGGATATTGAATACGAGCAATGAATTCCTTAGGATCCCATTGCATAGTCTCCTTCCCTGATTTGAACAATCGAAGTAGTTGCCTCAAATACAGGTCCATTGTGGCTTTGGATAGCCTGTCATTGCTCATTTCGAGATTGCGAATAATTATTTGTTTTAGTTCATCTAGATTTTGGGTTTTGGATTTAAGCTTTGACATTTTTTTTATTTCGTGCTTATATATAAAGATGTATAAAGAGTTTTGTGTTAACCTTAGCCACGCACAAGCCTTAAAGGTTTTGCATGGGAAGCCGGTTCGATTGACCCATGCTCAGCTCAATGCTGGTCATGCCCACTATTTTGGACCCGAGACCTATAAGAAGCTTGTCAAAGCGTATGAATCTGGTAAAGGAACGACTTTACATATGACACACGGTGAAGTTTTGCGTACTCATCAATCTGGAGTTGATGGAAGTGGCTTTTGGGGCGATTTATGGGATGGCGTTAAAGAAGCTGGACAATCAGTTTGGGGATTTTTGAAGAATAACTGGAAGCCAATTGCTGGCTCTGTAATGGATACTATCGCTGATATTACTGGGCCCGAGACCAGTGGATTCAGTCATGAAATTCGTAAAGGAGTGAAGCAAATAACTTGGCGTTGGCACGGCTCAACCTCGTCGCAATCGCCGTATTGCTGCTTCGGGAAGCTTTAGACTTGGTTAAAGTCAATAGGGAAGAAGAATCCATAAGGAGTGGCTCCACTTTCTTTCTATCGCTTGAATGTGATACGCTTGTCCAACTTCGATATCTTTTCACAAAATTTCGATCGCTTATCAGGGATTTCACCAGCTGTCTCACGCCACCTTTGATAGTGCAGATACATAATATCTCTCTCCACGCGATATTGGCCTTGCGATTCAGTGTGTACGATTCCATTTAGTCCCGATTCCTTGAGTTCATTGACATAATTGACGATGCCTTCATTGCTAGCGGTTGTCATTGAATCATAGATAGGCGTTCTGAGGAAAGATTTTGGCTTGGGATTGGCAAACCTCTTCAAATATGTGTAGAATTTGTTCATCTCATTTTCATTCTTGATCACATCATCAATCAACTCGCCATAATAGACCTTGTTGTGCTGTTCCGCTGGATTTACATCGAAAATTGTCATCTTGTCTTCAACGATGCCGATCCAGTTGTTAGAAGCACCAATAAATTCAGTAATGTTGCCATGTACTTCTTCTTCATGGTAGAGGTTTCGACTAGATTGCACGGAATCGGTGATAGCAGACTTCATTCGCTCAAGACAATTACGAAATGAGCGCTTGTCGCCAGCAATTTCCTCAAACCAGCACAATTTCTTATGGCGAACTTGCGGTGATCCACGCTCTCCAAAGACATTGGTGAGATGCTGAGTCATGTGAGTATTTGCCGTTCCCAGAAGACTCGTAAGGAGCTTGAAGAAGTTCGACTTGCCAATCTGCTTCTCCATCGAATATAACACGAGCATGACCTTCGTTTTGTTGTCGGGATAATGGCAGATGCTACCAATATATTCCATCAACCATTGATACCTCTCAGAATCATTGAAGCAAATGATACGCTTCAGGTAGTCGACTAACACTGGGTGCAAGTCAGATTCGGTAAATTCTTCATGAAGACCCTTTGCTAGCAGTGGATTTGCTAAGCTGAATGTCTCCATATCATTTGGATCATGTTCCCATTTGCAGACAGTATTTGCAAACTTGTGAAATGGGATCGTATTGAGGAGGTCAGACAGCTTGGTGGAACGTGGCTTCTTGTTCTCAATGAACTGAATTTGCACCTTGAAGAAGTTCTTTGAATCATATGCCTTGATCACCGAATTATCGTCCTCCGTTGGCTTACGCTTGTAATAATAGGTGATATCTGATCCCTCGAAGACGTAGAACTCGTGGATAAAGTAGAGCACAAACCGTTTCAGCAAATGAAGAGACTCGAAGTTTGTAGTTTTCAACATCTTCTCGAAAGTACTGAAATTTAGATCAAAATCGCGATTCGGCTTGTTCTCGATCACCAGATACTTGTCCGCCCAATACTCAAGCTCATCGATCTCAAATGATGTATCAACCATAGCTAGACGCATGTCATCAATTGTTCGGCCCGTTAATTCTACCAGCTGAGTTAGTGTTGCCAACTTCCGCTCTGATTTGAATGTCAATTCGAAGTCTTGATCAAGTGTAGATCGCTCAAAAGACTTCGAAGTGAATGTTTTCCTTGGCTCCTTCACTTCATATTCATTCTTCCATTGCTTGTATGCTACAGAATCACAACCAGCAGCAATCCCTTTCAGTTTGCCTTCGTTCAGTGATGAACTATACTTCGAATCAAACCAGCCATCAAATTCCTTGGTAGCAAACTCCTTGTTGAAACGCTCTACTTTTTGTTTGAGCACACAGAGATTGGTCTTGCGCATCAAATATCAATCAGAATGAGGTTGACGAGCAAAGAATCCGGCGAGATTCCACAAGTTTTGGTTGCTGCAGTACCAATCATTTCAATTCATCATACATAATTGATACAATCGCTCATCGTAGGATTTAGTTGCAAGGAAGTATTCCACACCGCATTCAATGTTTGCTTGCTCGAATGATTCACGGTCTTCACTGGACTTGAAGAAGATGTTGTCAAGAAACTGCGAACCATCGTTCTCTTCGAATTGATATTGCAAGAGATACGTGTATCCGTCTCTTCCAAAGTCAGGTGTGACATCATCACTGTGCTTGTAGTCGATGGTATCACCAACTACGTGCATCTTGGACTTAATCCAATCACTTGGCGACAATTCCCGAGAATCTCCCAAGCTGGGTTGATCGTATTTATCAACAGACTTGATGTGCTGAACGCAATGCGCACCATAAACTTCTTCAATAGAGTCAGTCATCGTTGGTTCAGCAACTCAGCAACTTACAGGCTCAGCAACTACTGGCTCAGCAACTACTGGCTGATGCTTCGCGTGATGTCGGCACCAATCGCCTTTTGAGCCGCACTGTTGGTTCGCCTTTGGGTGGTTCTCTGGGAAGATGTACTTGCACATTGTTATTTTCTATATATTTATTTTTTATCGCTCAAGATGAACTCACTATTATTTAGTTTCTATATATTTTTTGAGGAATATATTTGTCAGAATAATTCTATTGATGTGATCTGATTGACTAGAAATGGGCGGTGTGTTGCGTGAATGTTTGTTGCTTTCTTCTCAGTTGCGAACTTTCCGAAAGGAGAAGATGGCGGAAGTCGAGCTGGAGTGCGCTGTATACGGCGAAGGGACTGTGTTTCCCGTGACGATCGCGCTCGATGTGAAAGTGAGCGCGCTGCAGGAGGCCATTGTGAACGAGAAGAAAGATGTCAATGAGCGCTTCAAAGTTGATCCAGCCAAGTTGACGCTGTACTTGGCGCTGAAGGACGGCGCGTGGCTCAAGAGCGACCCCACACTCAAGCCTTTTTTGAAACAAGGACGACAAGATGACAGTGATTATGCGGAGATGCGTTCGTCGTGGAAGCTTAACAAGAAGGAGTTGTTTGGTGCGAATCCCTCGCTTGGAGAAAAAAACATCCACGTGTTGGTGGAACTCCCAGAAGCTCAGCAAAGTGCGGTACCCACTAAGAAGCAGCGCCTGGAGTGGCGGTCGACTCGGTGGGGATCACACGCTTATGATCCGAACTCACAATACTTCCTGCTGGAGAAAGAAGATGTCGACGAGTCCGGCCTTCCACCCGTTCGCATGATGCTCTACTGCAGGCCCTCATTCCACCGCCAATTCGAGTTCTTGCGCGATGAAGTATTGAACAAAGGTCATTTGGGCTGGATTCTCGGCCCTCCTGGAACGGGAAAGTCAACCACAGCCATGGCATTCGCGTCGACTCTGAACAGAAGTGAATGGATGGTGACGTGGATCCACGTGGGCAAGTTTATGGGTTGGCAATGTGTGCGCCTCATCGGCGACGAACGAAAGACTCGAATTCTTGATATCTCGGACGTGGATGACGTGTTGATGGTTGATGATGACAAGAAGCACCATCTCGTGCTTGTTGATGGGTGGACTGCTGCAGACGAGTTTATTAAGTTGACACGCAAGTGCGTCCGATGGTTCCTTCACAGCAACGGAGTGAAGCAGCGGCGGCGGCTTGCTTTTGTTTGTTCAGTTGCCGCCCGTGGGAAGTTTCAAGAAGACATGGATATTCTGACTCGTGCAAGGGAGTTCCGTGTGTGGTCATGGACACTGGATGAGTACCTCAATGCGATCAAGGATGACGATGTGTTCGAGAGTGTGACACAACGTCTGGATTCCCCTGCAGTGTTGCCGGATGAAGAGATGACTCGCGAGGCAATGGTAGAGTCCAAGTACTACTACGCAGGTGGTTCCTGTCGCTATATGTTTCACTTCCACACTGCGACCGTGGCGACGAAGTTGAGCGATGCCGTAGATTCTTTAAACGCTGCTGCGACTGTTGCCACGAGTGGCCAGCATTCATCTTCAAGCATCAACCGTCTGTTTGGGATGTTCAAGCGACCTCACGACGTGGGTGCAGTGTCGCCTGTGATCAGTCAGTATGCTGCGACGCTGATTGCCGTCAGATGCGGTCCAGAGGCTATTAAGAAGTTCATGTCGACGCATCGAGACAGTTCAAACCCAGCATTGAACGGATGGATGTTGGAGATGGTGTTCTTCGCAAGTCTTCGAAACGGCGGTCTCGCTCTGGTCGATGCGGCAGGCAACACAGTTGACATGTGGGGTGAATCAGTTATTGTGGTCGGGGATGGAATACCTGCGCTTTATTCTGCACACCCCGTTTGGATCAAGCCAGAAAAATGGAACCAAGGCGGATATGACGCTATCATGGTGTGCAAGCGTACTCAGCATGTGCGCTTTGTGCAAGTGACGAGTGCCCACAAGCATTCTTTCCGCATCGATCACTTTTACGGTTGGCTGAAGATGCTGTCGGAGTCGCCCCAAAGTTTCGAGGTGAAGACAATGGAGATTATCTTCGTTGTCGAGCAAGACAAGCTGAGCACGTTCAACTTCTCAACTGTGACAGGAAACGGACTACTCGTACCGTTTGGTTGGCCGAAGGGCAAGGAGACGGACTTGGTACGGCTAGTGGGGATTCGTGGGTTATATAATCTATCACATTAGCCTTTCGATGGTCATTTGTTATGGCGTCGAGTTCCGAGGTTCCGAAACCGAGTTCCGAACCGGTTCCAAAACGATGTCGTACTTACTAGAGCTCCAGCTGAAACGCTCTTCCGTGATAAGAAATGGACCTATATTCAGGATTCGACTAGTAACACTGGCCAATACGCTGGTCAAATTCAATTCAATTTATCCACGATCTCTTCGCAAGCTGTGTTTGTCAACTGGGAAGAAGCTGTGATTGAGCTTCCAATTAAGCTTCAGATTCTCAATGACGGCAACTCTGCTGTTACCTCGACCGCTGCTTGTTCCATTGATCAGCTTGTTCCTAAGGCAGGTGCCTGGCAATTCATTGATTCCGTTCAAGTTGTTGTAGATGGCGGCGTTACTGTTCAGACAAATCAAGTTGACGAAAATGTGAATGCTACGTTCAAGGCGCTAACCGAATGGGACTACAACTCCTACATTAAACGAGGACCAACGAGGAACTTCGTGCTAGATGAATATCGTCTACCAATTCCCGGAGTCGCCCAAAATTTCGACAACATGGCAACATCCAATTATACTAACGGCACTGTTGGCGAATGGGGCCTTTCTAACACATGCTCGAATGTAGGTGCGTACGAACGATCGCTATTCACCGCGCTTGATCAAAGCAGCGGTAAAGTTGCATATGATATCATGGGATCTAATGCCAATATCCAAGCTGTGTCAAAGCCGCAAGTATACGTCGCGCCAGCTGGCG